>PVJO010031943.1:0-13756 GCA_004026905.1 Hystrix cristata
CCTTTCACGGTTATTTTGACTTTGAGGAAGAGCCAGAAGTCACACAGTGCCAGATCTGGTGAATAAGGTAGATAAGGACATACTGTAATTTTTTGTTTTGTTTTCTTTTAAAATTTTTATTAGTACATGTTTGCAGTACATACTGATTACATTGTTTGTGGGGAGTAGGTACATGTGCCTAACACATCTTAATTCTTTTTACTTTGTGATGCTTTTGACAAATTGCCATACATAGTTGGTCACTGAGCAGTGGTAATAAAATGTGGTAAATGTTTAAATAGAAATGTATTACAGTAAGAGACACCTTTGCCATTAATCCTCCTTAAAGTCTTCCACCTCACTTTGAACACAGTTCTCTCATCCTTTTTGGCAATGCATCTTTTACCATAATAGATTTTTTTAAAATTCAAACACTCACCGAATCTTTCATCGCCCTCATACATAAGTCAGATTTCCACTGGAAGCTTCCCGTCATCCAGTATGCGAGGGGGAAACCCTGCCAGTCAGTTACACATGCACCTCTCCTGTCATTCCCATTGCTAAATACTGGCATTAAAATGTAAATTAGTCTCTGTTTTCTCAGTATTTTGAAGGTGTTTTGTTTTACTGAGCTCCAGAATTTGAGTAACCGTGTAATATAGGGCATGCTTTCACCTGCTGGGGCCTTAGTTTAAATGAAAGATTGTGGGAAAATGACTTGAATTAGTGACCCAGTGTCAAAATTCAATGAAACATGAGATTTTCTTATAATAAACTTTCCTTTTCCTTAAAATTATTCTACATTAAATATGTTTTCTCAGTATTGTGAGAATGGTAGGTTATAACTTTTGGACTTCCCCCCGAGCTTCACATTTACAAATATAAAGTTTCTCAGTTGTCTAAAGTATTTCATGATCTAGAAAGCCATGAAAATGTGGAGATTGAGGCAGAAAGAGAAGGCAGAGTGGATAGAGAAGTACATGGCTATCTGAAGATAGATAATAGTGGTAAGGAAATGATGGGAAATGGGAAGAGAAAGTAGAAGAAACATGTGTCCTGTTGTTGTGTAGTGTTGTTTTTTAGTCCTCTCCCCAGCGCTGAGGTGATTAATCAGTTGCTAAGTCCCCTGGGGATTTGTTTACTGGACAGTAACTTGCTTCTAACTTTTTGAATAGGATTGAGCTAAGGGTGACCTTGTAATTGCCACCCCTATTAGTGACTAGGGACAAGCCTGCCACCTGCAAGCCAGAAATTAAATATCATGAGTAGAACTGACTGGTAACATAAAAATCAGATCATGTATGGTTAAATCTTGAAAACTCAAACTTCAAAGCCAAAAAGTTTGGAAAATCCTCTTTTGTCATTTTAGTAAGTGTACAAAAATCTCCCCTGACTGTGGTATTTTCACTGCTTTGAGCTGTGATAATTTTGTATTATCTTGGGAGAAAGATTTTTTTTTTACGAGAACACAATTTATTTAAAAGTGGTGAAAAGGGGAAAAAAGGAGATGATAGATAGCTACTCCACAAGTACGGAGCATTTGAAAGTGAAATACTTCTCTTGGGAGAAAGATTTAATCTGTATTCCATCCTGGTTTCCATATTTTCATTCAGCACTAAGATTTTTTCGGTTCCTACATAAACATCATTTTAGCCCTCTAGGTTGCTGATGATAGTTTAGATTATTGGGAATTAAAGAACAAGCAAATATGAAAAGAAAAAACAAAGACTTTTCTAAGTATCCTTCATTTTATCACTGTCAGTGCTACAGTGGCTTCTGTGTTGGGCCCAGAGATTACTTTGCCATTGACAAAAAAGAGAGGAGGACCCTTTAGAAATAAGGACCCTGGTTTTACCTGTCTGCATTGCAGTGGTGTGTTTGTTCTAGGTAATGTCTACTTACCTTTAAATAAGTTCTCCCAAAATATCTACATGGGGAAAGAACTATTGCTCCATCTCAGTGTCTCATTCTGACCCTTTTGAGAATCTGTAGGAGCTGTCAACCCCCTTTCCAGGAAGAAAAAAGTATCTGTGTATATATACACAGAATTTTATGTATATATATACCCTTATTCAGAGGTTGGTACATTCTCTTAGGTTGAGAAACTCTGTTAAACATAATTTGGTTTTAGCCAGATTCTAAAACCACTAATTTTTAAAAATTCAGGCTTAAAAGGACTTGGATAGGGATTTCAGGACATGTATGCCCCCAGAGACTTTTTTTTTTTTTTTTTTTGGTGCCAGGGATCGAACTCGTGGCCTTGCGCTTGCTAGGCAAGCAACGCTAACCACTGAGCTAAATCCCCAGCCCCCAGAGACTTATGAGGCGGACATACAGAACTGTTTCGTTAGCTTCAAAGGTGATAATTAAGTGTGCTGGTGTGTGCACCATAACTTCCTGCTCCTAGGGGAGCCACTGTCCTCTACCGACTCCTGTGCTCTGGACAGGCTTCTGACAGAGAACCTGGCACCAAAATACCAGCCCATCCTGCAGTGCTCAGAGCTCTTGAGTTGTAGAGTGAGATTAGAGGAAACATGAAAGACACCTTGTTTGTCCGCAGACTACCACCTGCGACCTCTTCCAGAAATTGTTCTCTACTGGAAATGACAGGTCATTGCTAGGAATGTCACTCATTCTGCTCTGTTTAAGAGAGTCGAGCTGAGCTGAACTGATCTTACTGTGTGTGTTCAAGTTTCTAAACTCTTAATTAAAAACATCTCTGTCCTTTTATTTACCCACGAGTTTTCGGCTTCACACATACACACACAGTGGAAACTATGAATGTTGAGAATACTTTGAAGTAGGAGTCACGAATGTGGTAGTGGGAAGGAGGTTGAAAGGACAGAATGTATTTTTTCAGGACCAGTCTGTGTTGTAACCATATTCCCATGAGGTAAAAACGTAAGCTAAATTAGGCCAGGCTTAAGTGTAATTTTGGAAAGTTATGTGCCAGTTAGCTGGGATTAGTGAAACTGGAACCAAACAAAATGCACGGGAATAGTGGATGGTTGCCTTTCTAGCACCGAGTGTTCTTCCGTGCGTACAGCTAACCAAGAACTTGGGCTTGGAGAGACAGGACTTTGTTTCCCTCTGTGACAGTGTTTTCTCTGGTCACTCTCCCTGAATTCCTTCTGCATGGAGGGGTGGGGGTGGAATGATAACACCATCTAAATAGAAATAGTCCCACAAAGAATGGTGAAAAGGACAGTATTTTCTACTTGAGGGTTTTTAGGTACTCCAGTGTGATGGATTAGGTCTGACGTTTTACACTAAGCACAGGCAATTAAATAGGGTTCCTGTCGGTAAGAAGGCAGCGGATAAATGTGTCTCTGTGTGTCTGTGGTGCATGACTAAAAGCATCTTTCTGGCAGCCTGTTCTTTAAGAAGGCAAAACAAAAGGACATCAAGCGATCTCCCAGGAACATAACTAGCTCTGATTCTTGATTCTGAACACCGTGTCCCTTGGGACTTCCTCTGCTGGCCAAGGGGCAGCACCTCCTAACTATTCCTGTGGTACCTTGACCAGCCCGGTTCTCAGTCGCTATGCATGAGACTGACTTTGCCCTCCCACAGGGTCTCTGCTTAGAGCGGACGACAGTGGCTTATCCTCCCATTGCTTTCTGGAGAAGAGCTGAGTTTCAGCAACAGTTTTGACACATAAATATGAGTATTTCCCTTTCTCCACTGTGACCTTCCAGCCTTCTCTCGACTGACGTAGAATTCAGTTTTCTTTTTAGAGCTGCAGTTGCCCCTGCCTCCTTACATGAGCACTCAGTAGGTGGAAGCTCTGGTCCCTGAGAGACTGTCGAGGCCTAGAAATGCCAGGAATCAGCGTGGAAGCACAACTCAGACCGTGTGCTCTACCTTTATTTTTATTTTTGATATTTTAAATGCCTCACCCTTATGCTAGAGATTTTGTGAGTGATTGCCTAAAACAGCCTCATTGTTTTATAACAAATTTTTTTTGTCCCATGTAGGAGAATTATGTAGATAAGACAGAATTACATAGGTAAGATAGAAAAGAGTTGACAGTTGAAATGTGAAATCCAAAGAAAAATAAAGTAATAATTATTTGGAAAGAAGCTTTTATCAGTTAGACCCGCAATGAACTGAAAATAAACCAGGACGAAGCATTGAACATTGATTCAGGTGCTTGTTCAGGTCAGACACTGTGCTGGGCAGCAGTAAGACAGCAGCTTCACCGAAGTGCTTAATTTTGTTTGTTAAATTTAGGGAGAAAAAATATAAGCTGCAGTGAGCTCTCCTCAATCAAAGCCATTGAAGAGGGTCATGGTTCAGGTGAAATGGGATCGGCTCTGATGAAGGGTATATGTGTAAGAAGAAATAGAGATCATTGCTTCAAACCCAGTTTTTAGTTGTGCCGACTATGATCAAGTGATAGTTAAAGATTTTCTTCATTAAGAATATGAATTGCATTAGAAAATGTAATGAGAGAATCCTTGCACAAAGACAACAAACATAAATGTAGTTTTGAATAAACATTAGAGATATTCAGCATTTTGATGAGGATTTTAAAACTCCAAAGAATGTGTTGAAAGGCTTGCAAAGATGAGCTTTAAACCTTTGAAAAGCAGTTTTTAAAAAGTTAGTTGAAGTGGTTTCTGAGTCACTGGCTGTAGTTTTGGGAACCACTGATCACATCACAGATACCTAAGGATGAGGAAGGCGGGCAGAGTGTGGAGCGTTGGGCTGCTCGCTGGGGAGGAAGGATGAGTCACCTGACGGTTTTCAGAGTTTTCCACGGTGTGGCTCCAGCAAGCCAGCTGGAGGGGAGCCTGGAAACCGGAAGAGCGCCAGTGACTGTGGCTTCAGAGTGGGGCCCTTCAGTGGCCATGGGCGAGAGAATGAGTTCAGCTGTAGCATTAACTGTGTGGATACGGCGATGGAAGAGGCTTTGAAAAGAGGTAATAAGGGTTTTTATTTTTGCCTCCTCCCTCTTTACTCTTCTTGGGCATCCAGTGCTCCAGCTGGTCTGGGAGTCGGGAGGGGTTAGATGTGGGAAAGGCTGAAAATAGCAGCCGTCAGGCTTCCCCACCCCGGCCAAGGGGACGAGGCCGTGGGCAGCACTGTGGATTCTAGTGCTTCAGGTCACGCAGAGCAGAGCAGCTGCGGTTGGGACCAGCTTTGTGCTGGGACCAGCAGCCCCAGTGTTATTTTTAGCTTGTAGTAAGCTGGATGTAGGGTCAGTCTGTGCTTGTGGCCAGAGTGGTATAACAACAAATGGTGTGGAAATGTTTTATAATTACAAAAATTCACTTAAGTAGAATCAAATAATTGGCATTGGAAGGGGCCACATAGTTTCACACACTTTAATTTTACAAATGGTTTTGCCCAGGGTCACAGTTTAATTGATCTTTCTCAAGGACTTGGGGCTAGTTTATTACAAAGTTGAAATTAGAACCCAGATCTTCTGACTCTAGTAAAGCATTTTTTCATACTTTCTGCAAGTTGCTTAATATTTTTTCATTAGACTTTTGTTTTGAGAAATCTGTGAATTTCAAGATCTATTACAACTATAGATGCTAATCTAATTATCTGTTACTTAACTGTCAAAATTTAGGAAAAAGATCTAAGTTAAATATGAAATTTAAGCAGATAGGCAAATTTGTCTTCTAAACAGATTTTGGGGATAATATAACAGTAAATAATTACGTGATTGTAATAGCTGTGCTCAGTTGACTAATTCTAATTGTGTGTGAATTGGCTGAGCTAAAACCGGTTTAATCTAGTTTTAGGAAGTATTGTGTACTGGGCTGCTTGATGATGATAATGGCCGCAGAGTCATCCAATAAAACATAAATTAAAAGCATTACTTTAGCATTAAATCCACTGTTTGATCATTGTCTTTATCAGAGGGTACTACCTTTGGCAGAGTTACCATTTTTGGAGGGGTGCCAGGCATTGACCTCGATCCTGCGCTTGCTAGGCCATCACTGTAATGGAGCTAAACCCCCAGCCCCAGAGGTACCATTTTAAAGGGGGAAATAAGATCAATTTGGAACTACCTTCATAGGAAAAAATGAAAGTTGTTTTTGTGCTTAGTGACTTCATACAGTAGTAAGGAGGTATCTTCACAGCAACCTCTTGCAATTAAACTATAAATTTCTATCCTAAGTAACTGATCTCCCCACTTTTGCACAGACTGATGGATGAATCCACGTGGACAGACGAGAGGTATCAGGGGTGCCCTTGCCCCTAAGGGGTACTCTAATTGGTGGCGTCACTGAGGAAGCAGAGGCTACTCTTGCGGGAGGTGGTTGTGTCATCTTGTTCTCACATGTCTCATCTTGCCCTTGTTTTAGAATGAGCAGATTTTCATCTTTGGGAGGTGTGATCCAGACCCTCCCTGTCCCTCTGTCTTCACAGGACAGTTTGAACTGCTGAGCTAGTGCTGCAGGCATGGGCAGGGAAGGCCCGCAGAGCGCCGGCCATGCCTTCTGGGGTGGCAGGGCTCCCTGGCTGGCAGGGCCAAGATGAGTCGCACTTTGTACCTTCCATGATCGTGCCTTCCACATCTGGTTACTACATGGCTTTCCTTCTCTGAAAGGGTGATGAAAATAAAACATATATGATGCTTTTTCTTCTAATTTTATACTTATTTAGGAAATTAAATATTTAAATTTTGGTACAATTTCTTAATTCTGCAACTTCAGCAAATTTAATTTTTTGATTATCATTAATACATAGTTTTAAATTTATACATTGTTGAAAAATCATGTAAAATTATATGTGTTATTTAAGAGAATTTTATCATGTATTTCTCAAAGTAATACCAATACTTACTTTATTTCAAAGAATCTGTTTCCTTCACCTTTTAGTGGCCATACTGTGTTTTATCATTTTGATACTAAACATTATCCTTAGGTAATTTTTTCAAACTTTAAAGTTTTTTCTGCTATATTAGATATAACATGGATTTTTAATATGATTTCAGTTTTTATTACTTTCATTAATAGGTCAGACATTTGTCTATATGTTTGCTCATTTTATTTCACCTTATGTGAGTTCTCTTTTCACTTAACTTTTGTGATAGTGATAGTTTAAAATAGCTTATAAAGCCAGGTGTGGTGGTGCAGGCCTATAATCCTAGCCACTCAGGAGGCTGAGGCAGGAGGATTGCAGTGAGTTCAAGGATACCTTGGGCTCCATAGTAAGTTCAAGGCCAGCCTGAATGACACAGCGAGACCCTGTCTCAAAGCAAACAAAAATATAGCATATGGAGTAACAGAAATAAGAACATTTTGTTGATCATATGATAGATCTAGTTCTCTATCATTTGTATTTATTTTTTGTGGTGCTGGGGATAGAACCTAAGGCCTTGCACATCCTAGGCAAGTACTCTACCACTGAGCTATACTTCTGCCTTCTTATTTTATTTTTTATCTTTAAGAAGTATTCAGATTTTTAAAAAAATTATTTAGATTTGTATACACTTTTAACTTGCCGGTATTTTCCTTTGTGTGTATTTTCTTATTTCAAAGCTAAGAAATTTCCTAATGTTCCATAAGTCAAATAAATACATATTGTACATTCTGCTAGTTTTCCCCTTCGAAATTGTATTTTGGAGCTGGCTGTGTGGTACACACCTGTAATTATACTCAGGAGGCTGAGGCAGGACTGCCATGAGTTTAAGGCCAGCCTGGGCTACATAGTGAATTCAAGGTTAGCCCGAACTACAACAGTGAGACCCAATTTTTTAAAAAAACTGTGTTTCAGATCTGACTCTTTTTATCCATTAGGTACATATTTTGGTATGCGACATCAAGCACTGTTTCCTAAAGTGCAATTCACAGGTAATCGGAGTCAGAGCTGTGTTATTAAGCATGTCGACGACTGAGTCCAAATCTCTGGGGGTTGGTCCCGGGGATGTACATTTCTACACAGTTCTGGGAGAATACTCATATTCGGATCTTAACTGCTGCTGTAACAGGTTAGCGTGACTACATGACTGAAACAGCATGCACTTGGCTCATAGTTCTCGAGGTGAGAATTCGTACATGGGGCCAAAAGACTGTTTTTCCAGAAGCTCAAGAGGAGACCAAATCTGTTTCCTTGACTTTTCCCACTCTGGAGTCTTCTCCCTGCTATGGTGTTATGGCCCCTTCCTCCATCGGACAGCCAGCAAGGTAGCACTTACCTGCGCTCTGGCCACCCGCCCCACTTTTGTATGGGTCCTTGTGATTATGTTGGACCCACCTGGATAATCCAGGAAAGTGAAGTGATAGACCCAGGTGCAGTAGCACATATACTTATAATCCCAGCACTCTCGAGGCTGAGGCAGGATGATCCCTATGAGTTTGAGGCCAGCCTGGGCTACATAATGAGTTCAAGTCCAGCCTAAACTACATAGTGCGACACTATCTCAAAACAATGACAGCGACAAAAAAAATGAATTATTTACAGGTCCAGTGATTGGGACATGGACATTACTGGAGGGAAGCATTATTCTGCCAGCCACAATACTTGGACACATTAAAAGCTGAGAACCAGTAGCGTACCATAAATACTGCATATATGGAAGATTTCTCCCTCATTCACTACATGTTCTCAGACTGTTAGTGAATATATTCTATTCTGTCTTGGGAAGCTTATCTATGGTATTTCATAAAGCTTTATATCTAATTAGTCATTTGGGGAGCTTTGTACCTATTCTAGTAATCTCTTTATATCTTTAGCACAATAAAAAGCTGGTAGTCCCCCTGGTTTTTGGAAAGCATTAGTATCTTTGATTTTAAAAGCCTTAGAACAAAATATATACCTTGAATGTGTCTTTAATTTCCCACCACCACTCAGTTTATTAAAATCTGATTTAAAAATTGTAGAAAGGAACACAGCAAAACAAAATTCAAACAAATTTTTGAATTTGTGTATATGCAAATAGGAAATACTACCAATTTCTTCTTCCTTTTATGCCTTAATTCCCAGGACCATTCAGGGTCTACATTTCTCTGTGTGTGTCTCCAGTCTTTGCCTTGTCTGCATGTAAGGATGCATAAATAAAGCATTTTTAAACAAAAATATGATCATTATATCCATATCTCTGTGCCATAAAATTTGATCTTTTCGTGGAGTGATGTTTTGCATATCTTCTGTAAGACACACGGATGTCTACTTCATTCTTTAGCTTTAGCAGAATTTCCCATTATAGAAATGTGTTGTTTCAACCTCTTTTTCACAGTCCTTTTCGTTCGTTTGTTGTGAGTTTAGTGCTAGGGACCGAACCCAGGGATCTCAGAGAAGCATGCTGAGCACGTGCTCTACTACTGAATTATGCCCTCAGCCCTTTCGGGAGTCTTGGTCGTTCTGCTTGTTTATAATAGAGAATGGGGGACTCCTTTAGGTACTGTGTGGTAGCTTGGGGGTCTGCTGCAGAGCAGTCCTGTATGCAACACATAAGTGTCTAAGCTCCGATCTTAGACATGTGTAGCACAGGCTTGACCAGCCAGTTTTCTAGTAAAGTAAATATGCCCCACTCTGAAATGTAGATGTAACTGGCCAGTCTT
This sequence comes from Hystrix cristata, assembly GCA_004026905.1. NCBI lineage: Eukaryota > Metazoa > Chordata > Mammalia > Rodentia > Hystricidae > Hystrix > Hystrix cristata. Next base: position 9,504 of record PVJO010031943.1, read on the forward strand.
TATTTCTATTTGCTAAACTGGGCAACCCTAAGTATATAAAGTAAATTACTCCCCCATAATCCTGTCCCGTAGTCCTCAAATTAATATAGCAAGCAGTTTGGTATGTGTTGTTTTGGCTATTTTTTCTGTAAATAATTAAGATAGTTGTATAACTGCACAAGTATTATGTGTATTTTTTAAATAAAGAATTGTAGCTTATACAGTGTTCTGCAACTTTTTTTCATCCAATGACACAGATCCAGAATTTTCTTTGTTTTTTTTCTTTTAAATTTGATTTTAATGGTACATTTTAGATGTACATAGTGATAACATTCATCATAGGGAATTTGTACCTGTACATGATACATGGGGTTTTTTTGTTTTGTTTTCTATTTGTGTTTGAGACAGGGTCTCACTATGTAGTTCAAGCTGGCCTTGAACTCATGGCAATCCTCCTGACTCAGCCTCCTGAGTGCACCACCACACCTGGCCCAGAAATTCATGTTCATGTTAGCAACATTAACAAGCCTCAGGCTGGGGTTGTAGCTCAGAGGCAGAGCACTTGTTTAGCATATGCACGCCCCTGTGTTCAATCTCCAGTCCTGCCAAATAAATATATATGTACATACATCCATGCATGCCTAAGTACCACATTTAGCAGTGTAATCAATTAAAATTTTGATAGAAAAATAGCAAAACTGTAGAAAAGTAGATGTTTTTAAATGTTAAGTAAAATATTCCCGGTGGTTTCAAATTATTATCAAACGTGGTTACAGCGTTTATAATTAACCTGTAATCCTTCAGACATCATAAATGTCTCAGATTTAAGAGCACTGATTCCTTCTTAGAGGCCCTCCCCTCCTAAGGGACACTTCCAACGTGTAAACTTTGGAGGGACACAAACATTCAGACCTGTCAGAAGCTGTGTCATGTATTTTGAAAGGATAAGTATGAGTCTTGGCTGACTTCAAGTTAACATTAGAGGGTGAGAAGGTCTTAAAGATTTTATGAAAAGTTGAAAGCCTCCAAATTATTTAATAGAGGTGAGATTTTAATCCATTTGGTCTCTCTTTCAGACCCCCTTCAACTGTATAAAGAAAAACATTAGTTTTTTAAAATTACAATATAGAAAAGGGAACTCAGAGTAATTTCCTTATTCGTACAGCTCTCATACAACCATAAAACCAGATGGTTTTAAAATTTTAATGTGTTATAGAACCAGTAAACCTTAAATCATTGTGATGTGTTAGTTACTGGGTTGCTGATTAAAATGTTCACGTAGCACGTGGGGCAGTGTTAGGAGACATAGCCTTTGGGTCGGACAAGCACCAGTCCCTAGGTCTGGATGTGTGCCTGACGCCCCACCCCCTTGTCAGTACCCCAAGCCGCAGCGACGTTCTGCGCACAACACAAAGCGCCATCTGTGTTCTAAGTCCACCGCTTTCTCATTACGCTGTCTTCAACACGCGGTCCTCACTGTAAGTGTAAATCACTGAAAATGTGAATATGGCATTGAAATACAAGACAGTCCTTTGTTATTTGTGGCTGCCCAGAAACAATCCAGAATAGGTTATGCTAATTTGTAAAGATTTTTCATTGGAAATAAATCTCATGTTAAATAGGGAGAGAGCTGCCCTGTCCTATCCCCAGGATGTCCCCGAGCATGCCACCCTTAGTTCTAAACTAAGTCACTTGTTTGCACAGATTCCTGATCATAGCCGAGCGCAGCCCTGCATACATTGGTATTGACCTGGCCTTTTGTTTTGATGTTGTCTCCCCATTTCCTTCACTGCCCCACACCAGTCCTCCCCTCGCCCCATTGCTCAGTTTCCAGCTTCAGCTGATGCTAAAGTGACTAATGTTAGAATACGTGGGAACTTTAAAAATATATATAGTGGCTAGTCTTAGATGAGGCCCAAATTTTATTTTTGTTTTTGTTTGTTTTGGTGCTGGGGCGTAGACCCAGGACTTTGCATATACTAAGTGGGTACCCAACCACTGAGCTGCACTCTCAGTTCTTTGTGTTTTTGTTTTGTTTTGTTTTTAAGTTTTGCAGTCCATTCCATGTGCAGCTAGGATTCAAAACTGCAAGACTTAGGACTACTGAAAATTTCTACTGAAATGATTAAGGATCAGAAGAACTGTGTGTTATACACACTTTATCTTGGGAAATAAACAGTGCGAAACTGTAGAGACTGCCTCCATCTTTCAGGAAAGTAAAGTTTAGAGAGACTTAAGTTTTCTCGGGCTACATAGAAGAGGAACTGGGATTCAAATTATCTGTTAACCATGATCTTAACAGTGAAAGTATAATTCCAAATAAAATATCCAATTTCATTTCACCTTGTTTTTTACAACATGGACTTATGTTAACCAGTCTTGGTTAAACGTACTTTTTTTTTTTAATGGTTTTTTTTTTTTTGGTACCGGGAATCGAACTCAGGGCCTCGTGCTTGCAAGGCAAACACTCTAAGCACTGAGCTAAATCCCCAGCCCAGTTAAATGTACTTTTTGATGACACTGCTTTTACCTTGGTTAATTAATGTACATAGTTTCATTAGAGATATATAAGTGTAAAGTATGAAGGCAATTCTTACTAACACCTGTATCTATTATTCTCTTTTTTTTGTGTGGGATGATTCTCCAAGACCAGATATCTTTTCAAAAGAAGCTGAAAAACATTCACCTACTATAGTTTATTCATTTTGTTTTCAGGTTCATTAGGATAAATTCCATTTAAATATCTGTTAGAATTGATAACTTTAGGGTGCCATATTTGGTTGATTTTAAGGTTCACATTTTCCACATTTTAAATCTCTGAAATTAGATTGCTTCTAATACTTGATAGCACAGTGTAGTTTAAATAAGTTTTTGTCTTTGTTAGTGAAATATAAAAAGTCATATGTCTTAAAATTAATGACATTTTATACAGTACTCGATGAATTAACAGTAGTAGTTGTACACAAATTGTTTCATCTACAGTGACCTATTCTTGGAGGTAAATAGTGTGATGGTTAAATATGTTGTGGGCTTTGTGTAAATATGCTGACTTTTTACTGTATTATTAATACTGTTGGGAAGATTAAGATAAAATATAGCTGGGCATAGGCCTGTATTCCCAGAAGTCTGGAGACTGAGGCAGGAGAAGTGCTGAGAGTCAGAGGCCAGCCTGGGCTACATAGTGAACTCAAGGCCAGCCTGTACTGCAGAGAGACCCTTTCTAAAATGGATGAATGTATGTATATATTTATTTATTTATCCCAATGTCTGGCACATAGCGAGCACCTAAATGTTAGCCATTGCTGCAATCTTGTGGAACAGTGTTAGGACTGCACATTGGGTTGGCACTCACAGACCAGAGAGAAGTGTCTGCTGCTCCTTCCGTCACTTAAATGAGAGAAAGCAGCTGTTCTTTCAGCCTTTTTCTGAGGACAAGTCCTTTTACAAACCGAAATCAGACTGGCTCTAAATTAGTATTCACAGACTACATTATTGTGGAATCCTGAAAACCATCATTGTACAATTTAGTGTACTGCTCATTAGAGTCTTATTCTGGTATGTTTCCAGAATACAGGATTTTAACGCAGATATTCAGTAGTCCAGTCCAGGGAAATTTTGTCCAGGAAATTTGGCACAGAGGTTGAATGAGCAATAAGGTTATGGTCAGTAGACTTGAGAATGTCAGTTATAAGGACTTTGTGTCCTTGGCCTCTTAGCGGTTTTTTGTCTGTAATCCAGGTCCAGTAGTAGTATCCTGATGTAGCACTTTCCCTTCTTCCGGTTTTAACCTCATCTGCTGTTCAGCTGCTTAAGACTTATAGGTCTGATGTTTGTACTTATGAGGCATTAAAATGCTTACAGCATAAACTGTGTCAACTGAAGTTTATAAAAATGCCCTGTTTTTTTGGTCCTATGTAAAGGTTTATCTGAACTTGGTACTTTTATTTATTTGTTTTGCTCAAAGTTGCTTTCTGCTATAATTTTTATTGTTTCCTTTATAATTCATTCTTCCTGAAACTTCTTAAATATAGTTTTAGGATAAGTGAATAGATTGTTTCCATAATTGATTTTTCTTTTTTAAACTTGCAAAAAAAATATTTTTCTGGCATTATTTTTCTGGCATTTTTAGGAGGTAATTAAAATTAATGATCAGCTTTTAAGATCAGCTTTATGTTCACAGCAGACTCAAACAGAGAGCACAGCATCCCCACATGCCCCCTGCCCACTCTACTGTGCCACCCTGAGATAGTGGCATGGCTCCTTACATAGACTCA
>PVJO010031944.1:0-13752 GCA_004026905.1 Hystrix cristata
GTTAGGTTCATGAACATGGTGTGAATCTAAATACTTACCTCAGTTCTACATTATGCATTGTAAAGGATAAAAGACATTAAATGGTCTCAAGAAATCTAAGTCATTTTTCTGCTTTCATTTTTGTTTCCATTTTGGTGAGGAAGAGGTAGGAATTAGAATATCGTGAAAAGAAGTCTGATACATATATCACATTTACATTCCCTCAGGTAAAAAAACACATTAAAAGGTGGATGATAACAATTTTCTTGGTCTTTTGCCCCAAAACAAAATCCTCCTCACTTGATACTACATATGTATAATTTTACAGATGCTAAAAATTTCACTTCCCTCTGGAAAAATAAAGTAACATTTTCCCATGAAATGTATTGCTTTTGAAGGGGAACTACTCAATGAAATGCATATATTTTTCTTCAACCACATGGCAGGAGAATGTATATTTTAGAAAGCTATTAAATAATTCAATTCAAGTCTCTTGAATATATCCATATATAAACAGAATTGTTACACATGGTCACTTACAACAGGGAGTAAGACCTGGTATCTTGTGAAATGAATTGATTTGCCTCAACCACAGAAGGACACTACAAAACTGTTCCCTGTAACTGCCTGCCACCTGCTGCTTCCAACACTGAATTTTAATGAGTGCCAATTGCTCTGCAAGACTCTCACTACTTTAGCAGTATTATTTAACATGAGGCCCATTGTGATCTTTCTGAATTACAGGGTAAATTGCTTAGGTTCCAGGGAAAATAAATGTATTTCATTAATGTTGTTCCTCTTCTATTCTAATCTTTTTAACCCTGAAGATTGAGGGATTTTTTCATGCATAATAATTACGGCTGTACCCTATTTCCTAGACACAATGAAGAGGTCAGAACACACAAACTCTAAAATTTGGATATTCATCAAGAGTTTAGCTGTTAAACAACTGTTCTGCCTTTTCCATTCTTATCTGTAATTTATGAAATATACAAACTATTGCATTGAACTTCAATATTGGTTAGACATAAAAAACATGAGTTTCTTCAGTTTCTATTAAATAGAATTTGACTATTGGGTTATCGACATCATTACCTGAGACACTGCACAGGTTTTTCTTTCACAGACAATATAATGATATTTCTTTGACTATCATGTGGCAAACTAGACTCAATTCTTCACCTTTCCTTGCATGTGCACTCCTGCCACTGCCTTACCATAGATGAACTAAAGTATTTCCCCGCCCCTAGACTGGGCCTTGGACAAGTGACTTGCTTTGACCAATGTTATGATTGAGATCTAAAATACCCTCCCCCCACAGACACATATATTCACAGATGGGGCTTTTGAAACATAATTGGGTCATGGGGACACCATACTCATCAATGGATTAGTCCACAGAAGAGTCTATAGTTACATGTGTTATTAGGAAGTGAGCCCTGGCTAAAAGATGCAGGTGAATAGGGGGTGTGACTTACAAGGATGTTTCCTTGTCCTCACCTCCTTCTCTCTCTGCTTCCTGGCTGCCATGGGTTGAGCAGCTTTCCTTCTCCAGGCTGTTCTGTTATGGTATCTCTCCTTGGAGCCAGTCAATCATTGACTAAGTCTTCTAAAACTGAAAGCCAAATAAATCTCTCCTCCTTTATATTGAGGGTGTCAAGTACTTTGTCCCAAAGATGGGAAAGTTAAGCAATAAATCCAATAACATGTGTATAGAAATCACAGAGCACTGCCCTAGGCCTATGCTTTAAGTGCCCTTATGTGTGTCTCTCACCTTCTTGGATCTCTGCCCTTACCATAGAAAAATGTACGCTGCCTTAGTTGCAAAAAATTTGAAAGATACTTTGAAAAGACCCATTCTGGTGGATCCACAAATTCCAGTAACAAGCAGAGCTGCCCACCTAAAAGTCCAGCCTAGAAGAGCAGACTGTTGTCTTGCACCACTGAATTTTGAGATAATTTGTCATCCAATAGTAACCAGTCAACATCCACCCTATCAAGTATTGACATCAAGGTGAAATGGTCTGGGTTCTTCCAGGGAGAAAGCATGGGTAAAAGGCTTTTTGTATTTTGTTTGCGTAGTTCATCTGAAAACGTTATCTCAAAGAGTAGGAGGAAAGGACAGAATGAGTTAAAAGGAAGCTAGGGAAAGTCAACAAAAATATGTGTTACTGAGTTTTTCAATGCCAGCTACGAATATTTTTTTAAATACTAAGGAGACATCAAACAAATGGAGCAAATGTCTCTGAGAGCCATCTGCCAAAGGTGACAGGGAAGAATGATTGATCTATTGGCGTCCGTATCTTAGTGATGATGTAAAATGCACTTCACCATGTAAAACCATACAATTTTAAATGTGAAAAGAGAAAGTATTAGCAGTAACCCAGTACAAATGATAGAACTCAAATTTATCCCAGAACAATGAGGATGTACAACTCCCACATACTGGCCAAAAACTGTGCTGTGTAACAGGACCTCTCCTACACATCTAGGCCACACACAGACATGAGTGACAAACAAGTTGGTGTGAGCACTTGATATCATGGAATCAGAGAAAGTGCTGGGTGGTAAATGAGTTGTGAGAGATAAAGCACTGGGAAGTAACATCCGTGTTAGGCTGGATGAAGCATTTTTTTTGGTAAAGCTGAGAAGATTTGACATGGTGCAGAAAAGGGCACAGAATATAGGTCCTTCTTTGTAACACTCATATCTACTCTTAACCTTCATTTAGCTCAGTCAGTAAGAGAATCAGCCTCTGAACTGAGCCAGCCAAATTCTCTGAAATCACTTCACGGCAAGAAGCTTGTGGAAAAACTCCACTGCCCCGCTGAAGTTGGTCTTGAGCTATAACTGATACTCATCATCTCAATCTTTCACAGCCAAATTTAGATCTGCCTCATCCTTGGCTGCCAATTTGACTTTTCTAGGTTGCATTTCTCTTTGGGTAACCCGGCCCTTCTTCCCTGGAAAGATTATACCCTTAGATCCTTTGCCTAAATGAGACTATATTGCTGCAGTTGCCTTTTCACAGTTATTACTGTGCCATGAAACACAGATGCTAACTCTAGTGAACTGTGAGCACTGCAGACATATTCTTCCCGGAAGCCACTCTGCAGCAGCAAATCAGGCTCCTTACAGTAGTGACAGCCAGTCCCACCCATGTATTAACTCTTTTCTTTTTGCATAGGTCCACTGGAACAAGGTGATTAGAGAGACCCAGTACCTTATCATCTCTCTGAATGCAAATCTCCTTCTCTGAGCATCTAGAATTTCAAAATGAAAGAATTTGAAATTACAGAGGTAGAAGCACCAATTCTGTAAACGGAAAGATTAATTCTACTACTGTCTCTCATTTCTGGTACCATGTATTGTACTGCCTGAGGACACAACCACATTGCAGTTGCAGGTTTAGTGCACATATCACTTTGTACAGGACTAAACTCTAACTCTGCAAGGTGTGGTTTGGAAGAGTTCACTATTCAGAATCTTGAAGAGTTTATTCCATCATTATACTTGACTGGCTACCTCTGAGTGGTCGGGTATTTGATAAAATTGTTGAAAATTCCATTGTTATTTGCCCATTCTTATTCATCCTTTGCCATAAAATGGGTCCCTTGATCTTAGGTAATGATATGCAGGACACCGTAGTGATAGATCAGGCATTCTCCGTGTCCTTAGACGGTGGTGCTGGCAGAGCACCTGCAGGAAGACAAGGAAAATCTATACCCTGAGGAGGTCTCAATTTTGATGAGAATAAATCACTCTTCCCTTCATGGTGTATCATCTCCATTATAACTGTCTTTCCATCAAGTAGGGAGCTGGACTCCTTGAAGAATAGTGCCATACCGGCAGGTGATGATTTGTCACTTTACCAGCAGAACAAGCAATTGGTAACAGCAGTGGGTAGTTATCCACGCTCATAGAGAGCCTATGCTGTCAATGCAAAGATAACATCCATCCTTGAGATTATGGCCGCTCAACTCATGGGCTCATTCAGGTAGCTATGGTGTATCCGAGGAAAAAAGGTAACCGACAATTACAGAGTAAATTATCCTTTCCAGCTCAGTTCCAATCCGCAGTGGATGCCCTCTGGTGGACATTAATGTGAGACACAAAGAAATGAACAAATTATACTGATGCCCATGAGGACTAACTTCTAATTATTATTTGTTCCTGGATTGTGATTATTTGTTCCTGAATTCTGATTTCTGTTCCTGTCCTTTCCCTACTCTTTACAACCATACAAACCACTCATAACTAGTCAAAAGTCTACGTGCGTTCATAATGCATGAAACTTCTCCAGCACTACCAAAAGAATACTGAATAGATGGGTCACACTTCTGTCTTCCAGAAAGATTTCCATTTGCTACTTTGCTCAGAGCCATCTATAAAATAAATAATGACACATGAGTAAATTCTTGACCTGTGCCAATATCTCACACTGTCTAAATTTCATGCATGCTTCAAGTATTTTTAACCTGCCCTTCTTTCTGTTGGTCAGTATTTGCAGGTACAACATACATTGGCCCAAAATTCCAAAGCCCATCAAGTTAAGTACCTGTTTGTTAGTGACAGGTGGAGTATAGTAAAATAAACTGTCCTTTATCTTAGAATGGATGTCTCAGGATAATATACATAGTCTTCTTCCTAAATATATCTCTAAGGTAGCAGTCCCAAGAGCCTTTGTGAATTTACCTTCTACCACCTGGCATGATTCTCTTCATAGGATACCTAAATTACCTGTCTTTCTTGCTGACCAGGTCAATTAGAATAATTTTCAATATAGTGCACTAGTGTGGTATTCTGCATAATTCAAAGATAATCAAGGTGCTACTGAGTGCAATATGAAAACAGTATAGGATAATTAACATGGCCATATAACCAGGAAATGAAAATGGCCCATTATTCACATGCAAGAACTTTTCTTGTATTTTTGCTTTCTTTTTTAATGCAGATTGAGAAAAACACAATCACTACAGTATTACATAAACTAACCCATCCATTTGCTATATTTTGTTGTCACAGATTCAGGCAGACAAATTAAACACTGATATGATGGGACTACCAGCCCTAGAACCTTTAAATCTTTGATAGTGGTATGGAGTTCCACAATTCTTCTTGGGATATGCTATTTCTTCACATTTCTGACTTTGTCTGGGTGAGGAAAGGGGAATGACCTTTAGGAGGTCTTCTGATTGCTTTTTATAGCATAATAACGCTTACTCCACATGTAACAGCAAAACAATTTGAAAGTTTTTGCCAACTGTCTGTTAGGTATATCTATACAACTTATTATGTAGGGACTAGGAAAGTAACCACATAATTCATCCATGTGAACACTTGCCATAGAGACTTGGGACAGTATTTTTTTAATCTGAATTCCAAAGTGCACACACTTCAAGGGTTATCTTGCTATTCCAGGTACCCAGGTATTGGTTCGGATTTTATCTACAACTCTCAAAAATTCTCCCAATTCTGGACATTCCCCTTTACAAAGCACAGTTACTGTTATTAAGGGACACTGTATCCATTAAAGAAGAATGACAGGCATAATTGCTGGGTACAATTGTGTATCACTTCAGGTTCTTACAGTTCTCTGCCTATAAGCACGTGAGGTTTTTGGGGGGAAGATTCACCATACAAATTGAACATTCTGCCCCTGGAGCCCAGAAGACTTGTGTGCATCTTTTTATGCAATTTAGTCTACCATTAAGCGTCACCAAAATTTGAACGGATGCAGCACTGCTGAAAAATTCAAGTCCAAAGTCTACTTTGAGATTCAAAGCAAACTTAACTGTGATACCCTATAAATATCAAAAACATAGTTGAACATTTCCAACATACAATGGCACAAGATAAACATTTCTATTCCAAAAGGTGGTTATAGAATAGAAACCAATGGAACAAAACAAGACCAAAACATAGTAGAGAAAATAGTAAATCCTGTAGCTCTGTGTCCAGCCTCTGGGGCAAGTTCTAGTGATATAAACACCAAATGGCTTGGGCAGCTCCACTCCCTGGAATTGCTGGTTGAAGTGCTCATAGCCTCTCTGAGGGTGGCTTTGCTCACCACCTGTGGCTTTCATCAAATGTTACATGTTCCTGGTTTCTCCAATTTCCTGGAGCATCCACTGCACTTTTGGATTCGGTCTCAGGATTCATTCACTGCTCTCTCAGAGGCACATTGTCTGGCCTCCATGGCCCTCTTCTGAAGACTTGGTAGAAACCTCCATGACCTCATAACTCTCAAATATTGCATGCCTGCAAAACCAGCACCATGTGGATGACACCAAGTTGTGCTGCTAGATTGAACAATAGCTGGGCCACCTTGTATCATAGCTACAGATGCCTCTGCATGCCTGGATGACTAAGAACTGTGAACAGAATCTTGGGAAACCAATGCCCTAGCCAACCCTTCTCCAGAAGAGTGCCTTGGAGCTCTCTTCTCAAAGCAAAATCTTTTACTTTTGGACTCTTGAACTTGAAAAGTGTGTGGTCTTGCTGATTCCCAGAATGCAATCAGGCATCCTTCCTATTGACCAAGTATCAATACAAAGTAATTGACTGCTTTTTAGTGCTAATCTTTTCAGCAACCAAGCTGTCATGAACCAAAATTTTATAAGCCTCCAACTTTCCAGGAGCTTTCTTTCTGGGGAACCTTAAAACTTAAAAAATCACTTAGCTGTGCCATTGGCTTGATTGTAAAAGTAGAGCTGCCTAAAAGCCCACAACAGTATCCATACCACAACCTGAACATTGAGTGGCCTTGAAATTTCATCCATCAGCTTTATTAGTCTGTCACCTGTAAACTCAGTCTTTTGCAAAGTCTCAGGATATGAACAAAACGTAGATAATTTTTCTGCCAAAGAGTAACACACATTGTTTGCGTTTGACTTCCAATAGAGTCATAATTCCCAGCTGAAACCTCCTGACCCTACCATCTGCATTTTTATTCTGGTCTTCTGAGCACTATCTGGAATATCCGATCAAGCTGGGTTTACAGCATTCTAGGACTTCTCTAGCCAGTGTCTCCAAGCCTTTCCGAACTCCTCCTGCAAACCACTTCCAAAGATTTGTAAACCACATTATCAAGTTATACCCAGAGTAATGAACTCTTTATACCAAAATTGTTTTATTCAACCTCCTTGTCACTTAAATAAAGTACTCAACATTCACAAATTAAAGGAAAAGGGTTTTTTTTTTTGTTTTGTTTTGTTTTGTTTTGTTTTTTTCTCACAGTTACAATGCTGGGTCAGCTGGTTCCATGGCAGAAAGACATGGTAGAAGAGTCTGGGGGAGGAAAAGCTCCTTATGTCATGGTGGTCAGGAAGCAGAGAGAAAGAAGAAGCTAGGAAGGGAGATATACCCTTCCTGCTCATGCTCCCAGTGACCTGTCTCTTCTAACTACACCCTGTCTCTAAGTTAGCTAGATTGCCCCTATAGCCCAATCCTCTTTGAAAAGCCTCACCTAGAAGTGCATGAGGCCTTTTGGGAACATTCTCAATATAAACCATGATATCAATGGATGTCAAGATATCAAGACATCATACAGAGTCATCATTTCAACCTATTTCTTCATAAAAACAAAACAAAACCTCTAAGTTTGCTCTACTTGAAATACTGCAAGCAATGAACATTGAATAATTTTAGCCCAAATAATGTTTCTGACAAAATGGAGTGTTGTTAAGGTTACCTGCTTATATGGCTAAACTGTAATTTTCCATTTACAGTCATACAATGGTGATGGACCATACTTTTCAGGCACAATATTTCACAAAGCAACTTGGATAGACAAAGCCAAAATCTTTACCCACGCAGTAGCTTGGAGTTTTTTTGTTTGTTTACTTTGGTTTTTGAGGCTTTTTAAAAGTTTCTTTCCCACTTTTTCCTATTTTCACCCTCAAATGTGGGGGGTTAAAGTTCATTCTTAGACATTTGTGTGTCTGCTAAAACTAGGTAAAATAACAAACCTGCAACCAACTTTGAACAGAAAAATTATCCAAAAAGAAGCAAAAGATGAGCAAACATAAAGTAGGAAAGTTAAAGCACACTTACGTGTTAACACTATAACCGCAATTTAAGAATTATCTTAAAGGTGTTTCTAAGAAAATCTTGACTTAGGTATGCCAGTCTTAGGTATGTCAATCAAAGAAAATATTAAATTAGGCTTGCAGAAACAAAAGTGAATTCACCAGGAAAAGGTCACAAAATCTCACCAAGAGCTCAACAATGTTAAAAGATTCCTTGGGGAAAAGTCCTGGCTAAAAGATTGGAGTTGCCTCAGAAACCCTCTTCCCTCAGCTATTTCTAGGAATTCTGGTAGGCATTTTCTTAATTTTTGGTGAACAGTCAAACACCTGACAATGATGGAGACAGGCTCTTCTTCACTATGGAAGCTTGTTGCTCATACAAGCTACCTAAGGTTTTGGGAACACGTGACACAAATTTCACATTTTTTTACCCATGCATAATTTTTAAACTTTAACTTTTGTGAAATAATTTTAGAGCACCGAAACCACAAAATTTCACAACTGGGCATTCTGAAGGAAAAAGGAAAAAAACTTTCCTATGAAACTGCTTTACCTTGACACAGATCTCAGGATGGAGATGTCTTTCTGCGGCAAAGCCAGGACAGACAGTTTCTTCAATAGCCCAGATGTCAGGAGAGAGATGCAATCTCCTAGACCTGTGGCTGATCCCTGAGTGCTTTCCTGATGCAGGGCCCTTTTCATGTACTTTCTGGGGTTTTTATTGATTGACTGGAAGGGCCTTCACTATGCACTGGTCCATGGGAAATTCCCAAACAAAAGACTCAGAGCAGATACTAAATTTGCCTAGAACTGTAACAGTGCAAGACTGGTGCATTAGTTACTTTTCTAGAGTCGATGGTTTGCAAGACAGCAGATTTACTAGAGGACAAGTACGAGTTACAACATTCACACACACAAGCCAAATGCAGGAAGAGTGTAGCATGTCTATCTATGCATCCGAGACCTGAAAGATCCAATCAAGTGCTGGGAGGCCACGGCACTGTCTCATGGAAGTCCATGCCTGCACTAAAAGGCTGAAGAAATCTATACTGGAACGAGGATACAGTGCTTGCAGCAGGGATATAGACCAGAGCTCCCCTGAAGCAAATGGCAGTCATTCCTGATGACAGCAAGGCCCTGAGCTCCTTCTGGGAGCTCCTTCAGCTGAATTCCCTTTGGAAGAACTGGCCACAGCAGAGCTTCTCCTGGGAAACAGCCAGACACTATCTTCTGCTCCTGTTCTCCTTTATGTTTTGTCAGCAATAACCTTCAGGTGGATCTTTTACGCCCGGAACCACACAAACTCAGTCCGGTTGGATGCTCCTGCTCAAGGTGGCCACAATAATAAGTGCACCACAATTGGCAAGTCAGGTCCATAAACGGTACCTCCTCTTAACTGCTAGGGACCTGTTTCAAGCAACACAGGATAGTTGCCTCAGAAGGAGGTGCTGGTATCTGTTGAGAGTCTAACAATGAACATCCCACAAGCCTTCAAGAGAGAAGTCTCATCTTAATCACCAGTTTTGTAACCAAACACAATGTGCTTGCCCCTTGATGAGTCCCAAGCTGATAAGCAAAAACAAGATAAAAAAAGAGTGAAGAAAGGTTTATTCTTTGGAGGTAAGGAATGCACTGGTGATAATTGTAAAAGTGGCACCTCCTGGAGACAGGGTCTTTAAGAGGTAATTAAGGTTAAATGAGGTAATAAGGTAGGGGCCCTAACTGGATAGGACTTCATACTTGAAACTCCAGTCTCTCCTCATCTTCTCTCTGTTTTTCCACTTCCCTGTTTCCCTCTCAGCCATGAAAAGACACAGCTAGATGGCAGCTGTCTATATGCCAGAAAGAGGTCCTCACAAGAGCCTAATCACGCTGGCACCAAGGTCTTGGTATTTCCGAGGACTAGAACTATGAAAAATAAATGTCACTGTTTAAACCACAAGTGTATAGAATTTTGTTATGACAACCCCAGCTCATACAAACACATACCATTTTACAAATCATACCAACAACAACACAGCTGTTTACTGATTTATAAATCCACAATTCTTGTGCTGAATTACTTGGTCTCATAGAGGTTATCATTTGTGTCTATATTTCTAATGTACCACTTCATCAGTGCTCACTAAATAAATAAAATCTTGTTGGATTAATTTTGCTGACCAAGCATGCTATGCAACAGTTTATAGTTAATCTTAAAACATGCTATTATGAGGCTAAGGAAAACAATGTGCGGTAATAAATAAGCCTGGAATTTTACTGGCACGACATGAAGTAAGCCTGAAGAAGACTGGGCAGCTTCAGTGCAGGTCGGGTAACTCATGGCTGTCTCCCATCAAGTGATTTAGAGTAGGCTGTGTGTCTCTCTCAACTTTGCCTGCGGAGCTGTGCTGAGGAGAAAGCTCAGCGGAGATACAGCCATTTCTCCAAGCCTCAACACATCCATTTCCCTTATTCTCCACTGGGAGAATGAATCATTCGATCCCATCTAACTCACGGTGCCCGTGACATGGACAAAGACAGCATAATAACAATGTCTGCCAGTTGCTTTCTATGATATATTGAGAGCTGAGTTTAAAAGTCTCAGATAATCCTGTCAACTTGTTGACGAACTTGCCAACAAATCTACCGGAGCAGTGGTTCTCAAGTGGGCAAGAAGATACTGTAATTTTGCTTCCTTTTGTGTCAATTCTGAAACAACACTTTTTTTTTTTAAATCATCAGTACATGGGTGTGGTACATAATGTGTACATTCCTTGTGAGAAGATATTGTGTGTACATGTCTTGATTCTATTTTTCATCCTTTTTCCCCTCCCTCCTTCCCCTTGCACCCATCTCTCGATGCCATTTCTTTTTTCTCATATACGTTTACAGTACATAATATTTACATTCCCTGTGTGGACATACCCCAATTCCTTTTCTGCGTCCCTTGTCCTTTCCCTCATTCCCCCACCACCCATCTCTTTATCTCCTCACCCAATAATAACAACCTATCTCCCTACTTCCTGTTATCGCTCTTTTATTTTGTTCTTTATTTTTACTCTGGGGTTCACATATAAGAGAAACAATGTCATATTTAACCTCGTGTGACTGATTTATTTCACTTAACATTAATAATGTTAATAATAATAAATGACTCAAGTCTATCCTTCTTTATGGCAGAGAAACACTCCATGGTGGTAAATACAAAATTTTCTCTATAAATTCATCTATGGATGGACATACGGGCTGCTTCCAAGACTTAGCTCTTACAAATCATTCTGCTATAAACATGGGTATGCGTGTATCTCTGTAATATGATGTCTTTAATTCTTTCAGGAAGATACCTAGAAGGGGCATAGCTGGGTTAAATGCAATTTCTAGTTTTAGTTTTTTGAGGCATCTCCACACTGGTTTCCATAGTGGTCGTACTAGTTCATATTCCTACCAACAGTATAGAAGGTTTTCTTTGATCTATGCAGCATCACCAGCATTTGTTATTATTTGATTTCTTGATGTTACCTATTCTTTCTGAGATAAGATAGAATACAATCTCAGTGTTGTTTAATTTGTATTTCTCTAATGGCCAGTGATGGTCAGCATTTCTTCATGTATTTATTGGCCATTTATACTTTCTCTGTGAAGTGTCTATTAATTTTACTTGCCCATTTTTTTATTTTTATTATTATTATTATTATTATTTTTTGGTGCTGGGGATCAAACTCGGGGCCTTGTGCTTGCACGGCAAGCACTCCAACCACTGAGCTAAATCCCCAACCCTACTTGCCCATTTTTTGATTGGCTTTTAACTTTAGGCATCTCATTTTTGTGGTTCTTTATATATTCCAGATATGCGTCTTCTGTCAATGAACTGATGGCAACAACATTTTCTCATTGTCTAGGCTAGTTTTTCACTCTGTTAGTTATTTCCTTTGCTGTGGAGAAGCTTTTTAGTTTCATATGGTCTCATTTGTAGATTCTCAGAACTATTTTCTGTGCAACTTGGGGTTATGTTCAGAAAGTCCTTGTGTATGCCTATTACTTTAAGAATTTTACCTATCTTGTCTTCTAGAAGATTAAGTGATTCTGGTTTAGCATTTAGTTTTTAGATCCTCTTTTAATTTCAGTTTAGTACATCATAAGAAATATGGGTCTAGATTCATTCTTCTGTATGTGGATGGCCAATTTTCCCAATACTATCTATTAAAGAGGCTATGTTTCCTGCAGTCTGTGTTTTTGGCCCCTTTCTCAGAGATTAAATAGTTGAATGTATTTGGAGTTGTTTCTGCATCCTCTATTTTGTTCCACTGATCTTCATGGCAGTTTCTGTGGCAGTACCATGTTACTTTTACCACAGTAAGTTTGTAATATAACTTCAACTCCAGGATTGAGATACCTCCCATTTTGCTCTTGTCACTCAGGACTGTATTTGCTATTCTGCTTCTCTTCTTGTTCCATATGAATTTTAGTGTTGTTTGCTCTGGATCTTTGAATAATGATGCTGGAATTTTGACTAGGATTGCATTATACCTGTATATCAATTGTAAAGTATGGCCATTTTGACTATAGTGGTTCTTCCAATCCAGGCACAGTAGGTATCTTCCCATTTTCTGATTTCCTCTTCAATTTCCTTTTTCACAGTACTGCACTCATCATTGTAGAGGTCTTTCACTTCCTTAGGTCAATCCCTAAGTACTGAATTTTTCTTGGTGCTATGGTGAATGGTATTTTTCCCTAAATTCTTTCTCAGTGGGTTCATTATTAGTGTAGAGGACCGCTCTTGATTTTTGTGTGCTGATTTTGTATTCACTACATTACTGAATTTAGTTATTGATTCTAATAGTCTTTGGTGGTTTGGGGGGATATTCCATGTAGAGGATCATGTCACCTGCAAAAGACGATAATTTGACTTCTTCCTTTCCAATATATGTCTCTTTTATTTCTTTCTCCTGCCTAAGTGCTCTTGCTAATGTTTTGAGTACTATGTTGAACAGGAGTGGCGATAGTGGACATCCTCGTCTTGTTCCTGATTCTGGAATCAGGGTTATGGCAGCTTCCAGGAATTGATTCTAATAGTCTTTTAGAGTACTCTTTCCTTTCCAATTTCAATAAAAAGCTCAAGGAGTTAATTGAGTGGAGTAATGTGGAAAAAAATATATGTAAGTTAAAAGAATTTAATCTGAAGTAAAATACAAATTTCTTCATGATAATCATCTAAAATAATAGATTGCACTGCTGGAAGAAATTAGACAATTATTTTATTTTTACTTTACCTTTAAAACTATTATTTAGTTACCACTAAAACCTGATATTTTCAAATTTGCTACTTATCACATTAAAAATTTTCCTAAATTAAAAATCACTGATAGAAAGTGAACAAACATAAAAGCAAGAATTCAGGAACAACACATTAAACACCTGAGCATAAAGAGTACGAAAAAGGTCTATGAATGAATAAGAATTAACTGTTCTAAAAGGAAAGAAAAATATAATCACATTGCTGATTATAAGGTTAAGGTCCTGGAGCAGAAAAAAGCAATAACTATTTAGGTGATTAAAAGAATGGGCAACTGAAATGAATAAACATTTCTCACATGAAGAAATAAAAATGGCAAATAAATATATGAAGAAATGTTCAACATCACTAGTCATTCGAGAAATGCAAATCAAAACAACGTTAAGATTCCACCTCACTCCAGAAAGAACCACATATATGGAAAAATCATCCAATAACAAATGCTGGCGGGGCTGTGGGGAAAAAGGA
>PVJO010031945.1:0-13753 GCA_004026905.1 Hystrix cristata
AATTTCCTCATCATTGAGATCCAACCTCTTATTAACAACTCTCCAATATTCATCTGGAGTATAAAGAAATCTCTCCTACTACCTACACCTCGACTTGGCAGTCCAGTCTTGCAAGTGTGTATGTCAGTATACCTTAAGAACCCATTCTCATTGTTCCCTCACCAAGAGAAAGAAAAAAGCAACTTTCTCTTTCCATAAGAGACAATGTCTTTCTTTCTCTGTCAATAAAGACAGGGTTTTATATAATCAGGCATAAGAGTTAGTAGTTAATGTGACACAGACATAGCTCTAGTAGAAACGTGAATTTCTTCATCACACTCTTTTCAGGTATTTAAAAGGAACAATCTCCATGATAGAAAAGTGAGTTTAATTATATATGTTTTGGGGTGATAACAGCCATATGATGAAAAACAACCAGGCACAAATCTGTCATCAAATGGAGTTCCATTAATTAACCTTCTACCACAAAGGAAACTAAATGAGAAATGTACTGGTTAACCTTGATTTTCCAATTGACTGGATGAAGAAACTCCTAAGGAGGTGACTGGATTATCAGGACAATTATCCTCATTGGGTTTACCCATTTATCACTTCATAGCTGAATGGACTATTTGGGGATGGGACCTAGTTAGAGAAAGTGGGCCACAGATGCATGGTCTTAGGGACTATATCTAGTCTCTGGCCCCTTCCTCTCTGCCTCTTCTCTTGCGTTCTTCCTGGCCACCATAAAGTGAACAGTTTTCCTCCACCACCCCCCTCTGCCATGCTGTCTCTGACTAGGATCCAGCCAACCATGGACTAAATCTCTGAAACTGTAAATCATAATAAACCTTCCATCCTTTAAATTGTGGGTGTAAAGTATTTTGTTCCAGAGATGAGAAAGTTGACTGAAACAGGCATGGAAGCAAAGGGTTTCCTCTTAACAGTACAGAAGAAAATAGATTTTTATAGAATTTGTGGGAAGGATTGAAGTTTAAGTAACAATAACATAAATATAGAAAGATGTGACCCAATTGTTTATTAAGCTCTGTACCTGGGCTGAACATCAAGATTTCTTTTGGGTCAAGGTGACCATGTTTTCAGATTCTCCAGGCAAGAATAAAATGTCTCATTCCTGCTGATGTGATTTCAGCCCCACATTCTGAGAGTCCACGATTAAAAAAAAAAAACAAAAAACAAAATATTTTATCACTAAGTTCTTCTTTTAATCAACAAAAGCATTTCTAAAGGTTCACCTAGGGGTAAAATAAATGGCTCTCTAAATAGAACCCTGTCACTCTTTTATTCCTAACTCCACAGCCTGAAGAACACGCTGTCCATTTCTACCTGGAAGGAGCACTAAAACCAGTTATTTTAATCTGTTAAGCCTGTAGAAAAGTGACATTCAATAGAAGCTCAAGGCTTCTACACATGCCAAAAGCTTCCTAGCTGAAGGAGACTTATTTACCTTTTTAGAAAAGATGAAGAAATGCATAAAAGACAATTATTAAAAAGTATAAAAGATTAAGAGCAGTAGAAGATAAGGTACTAAGAATCAAAGGAGGTCCACGTAGTACATTCTTTTCCAATTTTCTTTCCAAGTGAGGTTTTGACCCTTTCAGATGCCAGCTTCAGCCTTTTTATGCTGTGTGCATGGTGTATTTTAAATACATTCCCATGGAATTTCTAGTACTTATTCTGTTAAAAGTACAGCCCACTTTCCCTGCAGTTTAGACAGATTTGAACTTGCATAGGTGTTTGTAATAAGTATAATACGAGAAAAATGATGGGGTATGACTTCTAATACTTGTATGTAAAAGATACGGAGGTTTCGGTGTTTCTTTTGTAAACTGCCCTGCAAAATGGAATTTTAAAAGTTAATTTTTTTTTCCTTTAGAGGCAAGGGGTTCTCCAAACTTCCTCTGGCCTAGAGTATAAATGGTTATTGCTGTGTCTCTTCAGACCAGATGGATGGACAGAATATGCTGATACCAGCCCCAGGAGGCTAGAGTCCCGTTTCCCTTTGGAGAGAAAGGGGACAATGAGCTGAAGATGGCTGGGAACTGTAAAGCAAATGTGGAGCTCTGCATTCCCTCTCTGTGGCACCTCTCTCCTCTGTTCCTTACCCACCTGTACCCAGGAAGATGGTGATTTGAGGTGAATGGGCCCCTCTACCCCCTCGGAACTAGCTCTGAGTAAATCCTTTCTCCTCCTTTTTACCAAGATAAGTAGCCTCTTTTGATTTGGTCACTGGCAAGAGAACCTGAGCATATGAACCTGACTGGCCTGTTAACAATTTCTCTTCAATTATTTGCTCTGGGAAAGACATCTGCTCTGTTGTTAATACACTCAACCATAGAGTATGGGAAGCACGTATGTCTAGGGACTAAGGACTGTCCAACAGCCAGCAAAGAAATGCAGTTTTCTATAAGTAGTTACCTGTATGAGTCATCTGGGAGGTACATGCTCCATCTCGAGGCAAGCATTCAGGTGACTGCAGCCCTGGCCATTCTGACCGCTACCTCACAAGAGACCACAAATTAGAATCAACAACTAAGCCACTCATGAATTCTCGATTCACAGAAACCATAGATTATAAAATTTGCTCTTATAAACTGCTAAGTTGGGGGTAATTTGCTATACAATAATAAATACTAAGTGTGTGTGGCACATATTTTCACAGTATTAGGCTTCTCATTTTCTGTGTACATTTCAAATGGCCTGCTTAAATCATTGGCATTTAAAGTAATTATTTATATGATTGGATTTAGGTCTATTTTTTTTTTTTTTACCAAGAACATGTATTGGTACATTGTATACATAATAATCAAGTTCATCATGATTATTTTGTACCTGTACATGATGTATCTTGGTTCCCCCCCTTTTCCCCACCCCTCCTTTCTATGTTTTCTCTCTCTCCTCTGTTTTATCTTCCTCTTCTCCTTTCCTTGTTTGAATAATTTTTAGCCTTCTATTTTCATTTATCCACTGGTGTTTGGGTATATGACTTTTTTTTGTGCTGGGGATCAAACTCAGGGCCTTGTGCTTGTGAGGCAGACACTCTGACCACTGAGCTAAATCCCCAGCCCCTTATCACTTTGTATTGTTATCTAGTGGTGATTACGGGATTAAAATACAGATACCTAATCACTCACAATCTATTTAGAGTTAATATTTTACCACATCAGGTAAAATGTAGGAGCATTTAACTATGTAGGTTTCTTTACCTACCCTTGACTTTATAGTTGTCATATGTGTCATGCCTATATTCATCAAAATCCCCATGAGAAGATAGTGTGGATTTTATTTCTGATACCTATCTCCATTTTTATATTGAGCCCATAAATGGATTTTTACCACAAGTATTACAGTTTTCAGCTCTGAAGTCAACATTCTGTTCTTTCCAACATTTTTTTTCTCAGTGGTTCCAAACAATTTCTTCCTATTCATTAGAGATATATATTCATTGAGATATATTTTCCTTGGTCTCAAAGTGCATAATAATAAAAGCTGCTGTACAATATTTGTCTTACAATTTCAACATTTGTGATATCTTTTGTATTATATCTGCTGACTACTTTTTCTCTTGGAAATTGGTTACATTTTCTGGATATTTGTTTGTGGGGTAATTTTGGTTTATGTCCTACTAATTCTGTGTATTCTGTTGCATTTGAACAGTTTTACATTACCGTATAATCCTCTTAAATGTGATTTGTAATTTTAACTGACAAATGATCCTAGCTTCAAAATACAAGTCTCCTTGACCCTCAAGAGGTAATCATTCAGATATCAGTGCTTTTTGATGTTAGTTTTGCCTTTGTTGTTCTATTTTCTGTCTCTCTTTATTAGGCATTAGTAGATCAGGGATTATCTTGAGGTTTGCAGATTTATGTATAGAATTAAGGAACATCTTTTAAGTCTGCTCAAAGATGCTCTGGTCATTTGACACTCTCGAAGGGCTCCTTTGCCTTTTCTAATTGGGCAGCAAGATGGTGCTTCTAATTGTTTTAGTCACCTGAACCATTTCAGAAATTTGTTCGACTCCACAGTTGGGTTGGGGTCTCAGGGCAACACTCTGAGGAAATAAAACAAATGAGAAGCTAAGCTGTGTAATTGTATCTCCAATTTTCTATAACCCTCCAAAAAGTTTCTTGCTTTTCGTTTACTTTTCAGACTTCTCCAGGAGAATTTTTATTGCATTTGTTGAGTGGGAATAAAAAGTTGATCACAGGTTACTATTTTAGCTGTACATGTTAGTGAATAAAAGAATGATCTGAGAAGACCTGTGGTGATCAGAATGTGTGAGGAAAGGAAGCAAAGCCAAAGTTGTGAGAAATTATACTTCTCTTCCTGTCAAGATATCTTCAACTATTATATATATTTTAATAATTGTAGCAAATATTGCAACTAGCTCCATAGCTACAGATGTGAGAAAAGAACAACATCCTTATGCACTTTAGTATGCTGTTTAATTCTCACATTACTCTCTGATGATAAGTGTATGAAACAGCTCTTCACATTGTATCAGGTGGGTTTTAAGGATTATAGTCTATGAATACACTTGTGAAGAAATTCAATTGAAAGTCCTATTACCAAACCACTGAAAAAGGTCCGTCTACACTCAAAACCAGCAATAAATGTATTGTTCCCATTACTTTCAAATGATTTCCCCATCATAAAAGTCATGGAATAGTATTTTTAAAGCAATTTGTTGTATCATTTTAATGATAATCGTATTTTGAAATCATGATTATGATGAAAGCCTATTCATATTATTTGCCCAGCCCCTCTTCTCTGGGAATTGTTTACTTAGGTACTAAGCATGGGCTTCTAGAAATCATTGGAGGTGGAAAACTGATAGTAGTTGAGTTATTAAGTGTCTCCTTGGGCTTAGAGCAGAGGAGAGAGAGCGAGAGCGAGAGTGAGAGAGAGAGCGAGAGCGCAAGCAAGAGCAGGAATATGAAATTAGAATTCACATGCACAAAAGTTCTAGGCTGTGAAATTTATGATAATGTCATAGAATGGTAAACAGTGTTCCATTTATCATTACTTACATGAGCAGTTTTGTAGACTATAATAAGTATCTTGGACTTTTCCTGAATAATTGTTTTCTTCCAAGGATTTTTTTTTTATCATGGGAATGGTATTGTTAATGTGTACAACAATATTGGCACTATGAGATTTAAGACAGAAATAGTATATCAGAAACTGTTGTAATTACTCACGTATGACTTCAGGAATGGTAATGGATAAAGGAGAAGGTAGGTTCATATGTTTAGGGGATAAAACTATGGGGAATTTTGGTGATAAATCATACATCCATTTATTTATTCAGTGAGTATACTTACAGTGTTAGGCATTTAAAAAATACTGGAATTCAAAGAGCCCCATGATCACTTAGTTCAATGACTTAATGACCAAGCTGAGCAAACTGAACACAAGAAAAAGGAAGCAATTCCTAATAAAAGAGTGACGTGAAGAACTGAAACTAGAACCATCTCCTATATACTTGGGAAAAGGCGGGGTTTTTTCCTTTGAAAATAGATTAGAATTCATAGAAAGAATATGTTGTATTCTAAAATGGTTGAAATTTGGTCTTACACCAGTTAGTTCTAAAGAGCTCTGATGAAACATATTGCCTAGCTAAAACACATAAATATAAACAATTTGCCCACTTTTCTCTTCTAATTAAAAGGAAAAAAAATTCTACCTACTTTAAACCTGTAGAAGGCAGCTATAGAAGGTTTATGAAGACATTTGGAAGGACATATGTTTGGAGAGTCTATCCAAAGTGTATTATGAATAGAAATGAGAAATAAATCAGTGAAAGCCATATTAGTAAGTATAAAATGCATACTGATTAAATCTCACATTCAGATGGCCTCGATCCCAAATTGAAAAAGATAAAAATGCTGGCATTATTCATAATTGTTGTGCAGATTAAATGGAGAAAATGAAGAAAAAATCTATTCCACACCTGGCTCATCTTGGCAATGTAATAAAATGAAGCTATTGTTACTGTTGATGGTTTCATTATTATTATTTGCACATAATCAGGTAGACATTCTTCACAATGGCAAGTGATTTCTGTGATGCCTGGATTTGCTCTCATCTGTGTCTTCTTCACATCAATTTAACTAAAGTTCAGTGCAATTCAGTAGACATTGATTGCTTGCTATGTGCAAAACAATTTTCCAGGCATTGGAATTAAACAAAATGTATTGCCTTTTCCAAAGTAAATCATAGTTAGTTGGGCAAGTTGATCATATGAAACAGACTGTCTCAATACAAGATGTATGTGCAATTATAGGTATGTTATGTAAGCAGAGATAAGTATCTAAATTTTTAAGCTGAAGCTTCTGAGATGCAGTGATATTTCTGCGAGGCGTTCAGAGATGAAGAGTCATGACCCAGGTAGAAGATTACTGCAAATGGATGGAATATCAAGAGCAAAAGCATGGAGACCTGACGCAGCATGACAGAATTCAGGATAATAAAGGAAAATACTGGAGAAATTGTGGGATAGAGTACAGCAGTGAAAGAAGGCTGACCTGACCATCGAGTGATTGCTAAGATGGACTCAAGTTGGGATGAGGAGGAAGGAACTGTTGTGAAGCATGAATGAAACATGGCTATATTTAAAGTATAATGGAGAGAAGAGGAAAACAGAATATTTGTACACTATATTTAAGATTATGGATATGATCTATAAGAGAGCTACTGGAATAGTCCAGGTCAGATTTCCAGAATTCCTGAGTGAGAAGCTAGGCAAACGCTCACCTCAAAAAGCAACTACAGAGCACAAGGCCCTGAGTTTGATCACTAGCACCAAAAAAAAAAAAAAAAAAAAGCTACTACAAAAGTAGACAAGATTGTCCATGACAACTACCTCTAGAACCTGGACTCTGGATATTCAACCAAGTCATTCAACAAATTGAAAACTGTTTTGGAGTGAAAAACTACTGAAACACAGTGAGAATAAGGGGCATCTAAGATATTTTAGACTGAAGAAATTTTCACCATGGACATCATTTACATAATGTGATGGTTCAACAAGTGTGAGACACAATTTTAGGATGCTTAGTCTTACTGTGAAAGGGACTGATTGGATATGGAGCAGAGCTTGGGATGATGAGTGGAGGGTTGCTGCTGAGGGGTATAGCTGAAAACAACAATAATAAGCCTTCGCAGGTAAAATAGTAAATGATCCAGGTAGGCTAACATGATAGCAAGCCATAAGTGGACATCTTGGTTGGGGCAAGCAATAGAGACAGCCAAAAATCAAAGTTTTATCTCTTAAAGGACACAAAAGAGGCATGATAGGCCTTTTGAACTTGTCAACTATCCCCTAGGGACTAGAATTTGCACACCTACATAAGACTGTGCATGCTCAGGACAGACAAGAGAGAGACCCTAGCTAGCTGCTCATTTCTCAATGAGGAACACATACAAAGTAAAGGCAGAGCATATTTGTAAACTGCCTACATTAGAAAATGTTCCTCAAATTAAACATAAATCCATAACCAACAGAAAGTATTTAAGGGTTGCAGTTAGATATTCAAAGCAAAACAACTTAGAGAAATTAAAGGAAAGATAGAAAGTTCAACACACAAAAAAGGTATAATTCACTTTGAATAATGTACAAGGAAAATAGAAAATCAACAAAGGTTTAAAAGATTTAATAAAACCAAAACACCAATTAGACACAGCAGACGTGATTTATAGAACATCACATTCAAAAATAAGAATACAAGTATAGTCAGGTCCATGTGGAATAGTCTCCAAAAAAGACTACACAAAGAACTTCAACAGATTTAAACAATTGAAATAATTGAAAGTATGTCTCTGACCACAGTGAAATTAGATTAAAAATAAACAGGAGAAGAAAATGTGGGAAATTTAAAAAATATATGAAAATTTAAAACCACTGTGTTAAATATCCAGTTAAGTAATAAAGAGAATGGGGGGGGGTGCATGGATCAAATTCAGGGCTTTGGGCTTGCTAGGCAAGCACTCTACCACTGAGTTAACCCCCAACTCTGATGCAGAAGAATTTTTTAAAACTTTGAGATGAATGAAAGGAAAACATAACTTATCAAAATTTATGATATTCCATTAAACTAATACTTAGAAATTTTAAGCTTATACCAAAAATGCAAAAAGATCACAAATTAACAGTCTACCATTCCAACCTAAGAAATGGGAAAATAGAACAGATCACACACAAAATTTTCACAAAGAAGGAAATCAGATTAGAGTAAAAATAAACTCAAAAGAATAAAGAGATAAATTCAGCAAAATTCAAAATTGGCTCTTTGGAAAGATCAACAAAATGGATGCATATTTAAGTAGACTGATGACAGAGAGATATGAGGCATATATTTTTAAGAAGTGAAAAAAACACTGATTTTGTACCAAAAAAGTAATAGATAACACAATTGAAATGACAAATCCTTAGAAGACCCAAACTACCAAAATGGTCAATATAACATAACAAATGTGAATAGATTTTAATAAGAAATGTGCAATTTTAAAAACTTCCTGAAAATAGTGCTCAGGCCTTGATGGTTTCTCTGGTAATTTCTAAGAAGTATTAAAGAACAACAACGTTCTTTTACACATTCTTTGGGGAAATGGGAGTGAAAGAAACACTTTCCAATAGATTCTATGGGACAGGATTACTCTAATACGAAAATCAGACAACATCACAGGACAATACAACTACAGACTAATTGTATTAGGCAGGTTTTTGTTGCTATAACAAAATGCCTGACATACACAATTTAAAGGAGGAAATGGTTTCTTTTGTCTCATGATCTCGAGGTTTTCAGTCCATGATAAGGTGGCTCCAAGGCAGAAACATGGCAGAAAGACCTGATGGAGCAAAGCTGTTCCACCCACCACTGCCAAGACTCAGAGAGAGTGGGAAGAGAGGCAGAGTGATAGGAAGGGCAGGGGAAAAAGAATACACCCTCCCAGGTCACACCCTCAGTGACCTTCCAGCTCCAACTAGGCTCCACCCCAATTAGCACGCTCAGCTATGAACTCATAAATGGATGAATCCATTGGCAAGTAAATCTAGTGAGCTCTGATTCAATCATCTTTTAAAACCCCACCTCTGAACACGAGCCTTTTGGGGGACATTTTTGATCCAAATCATAATACTAATATTCTTTGTAGATAATGACATATAATTTTCAACAAAAATACTGGCAAACAAAATATAACAACATATAAAAATACTACGGTATCCATCTTTGTGAAGTAGCATTTATTCTAGGAATACAAGCTTAGCTTGACATTCCAAAATGTGTTAGTGTAATACACTATGTTAATATACTATGGGAAAAGAGTTCATGATTATTTTAATAGTTGAAGAAAAAACATTCAATAGACTATAACATCTTTTCACCCTAAAAATTACTCAACAAACTTGAAATAGAAAGAAGGGTCTTTAATCTGATAAAAGGTGTTTACAAACATGACAGATTTAAGCATCATTCTGAATGACCGAAGTTTGAATACTTTGCCCATACATTTGTGAACAGAATTAGGAGGACCTCTTTCAACACTTTTACTTTATATTGTGTGAGAAAGTTCTAGGGTGGGTGAGGTGGGGAAGGTTGGATGGGATATAAAGGCACCTAGATAGATATAAACTAATAGAAAAATCTCAAATAATCCATTGAGGCTAGTTAAAATTAAAATATGAATTCTGCAGCATTCGTAGCAATTAACTAATAGTTTGCAATTATCTCGGGAGAAAATAATTGGCAGTTATTTACAAGAATGGTAAAATTTGGAGCAGCTTAACTTAGCAAGGTTCTATCCTCTGCTTTCCATCTCAGCAGTAGCCATAAATATCATAGCTGGAGGGCGGAGAATTGACAACACGCACAAAGAATTGCAATTAATTAACTGTGAATTAATTCTTCTGACTTGTCTGGTACTACCAGGAAGACCTATGCAAAAGACTTGTTTTTCTTTCAACTAACTAGAAAGTGGTCTAGTGCTAACACTACTTCTCTGGGGGTAATTATTCAAAACATACTCGGGTTGTTGTTGCCAGAGGTGATTGATAACGCTGAGGAAAACAATATAGTAAGCAAAAAGCTTAGGGGAAAAGGGTGAGGAATTAGATATCCACAGACACTTTGATAATATCAAATGTATTTCTAGAATCAAATGTATTTCTAGAAGGCCTCCCAGTTACTCAGAGCTGCGTGCATGTTCAACAAAGACCTGAGAAGGCCCTAAGTTTCCAACTCTCGCTGACCTTGAAACACTATGGAAGCAGAAACTGGTGGCTAAAATTGAACTGTAAACTGCCTCACTGGGTCTCACAGGCATGTATTAAAACATGCACATAGTCCCTGGGCAAAGACTATGTCAGAGAAAGCACTGTTTCATTATTGGCTGATCACTAAGCTAGCAAAACAAAGACTTTGCTAAGTTCGTGAAGTACTTTTCTTTCTGTCTCTGGTTTACTTCACTCACCATAATTGTAATCCATGTTCACTTAGTCTATTGTATTCCATTTTCATCTATATGGTGACAAATGACAGGATTTTCTTCTGTTTTGTACATCATATTTTATGTATGCATTCATGCACTGATGAACACTTAGGTGGATTTCATACCTTGGCTAGTGTGATAGGTGCTGCAATGAACAGAAGAGTGCAGATATCTCTTCATTTTTTTTTTTTTTTTTGAGACAGGGTCTTGCTAATGCAGTTCAGGTTGGCCTTGAGCTCACTATGTAGCCCAGGCTGGCCTCGAACTCACAGTGATCCTTCTGCCTCAGTCTCCCGAGTGCTGAGATTTCAGGCACATGCCTCCACGCCCAGCATATCTCTTCATTTGTAGAGTATATACGCAGAATTGGCAATGCTAGATCACACGAATTTTTAATTTTTTGAGAAAACTCCATACTGTTTTCCATAATGCCTTACTAATTTACATTTCCACCAACAGCGTACAAGCGTTCTCTTTTCTCCACTTTTTTTCTTTTTTTATGCCGGGGATCGAACTCAGGGCCTTGTGCTTGCAAGGCAAGCACTCTAACCGCTGAGCTAAATCCCCAGCCTGTTTCTCCATGTTTGCCTACACTATGCTTCACTTTTTTTTAAAATGACCACTCAAACATTCGTGAAGTCACATGTCATCGTGGTTTTAATTAGCATTTTCTTGATAATCAGTGATATTGAATATTCTGTCTTAAACCTGTTGGAGGCATAAATGATTATTTCAATTTATGTGGAGAAAAAAAGCACCTGATAATATCCAATAATATCTCATGGCTTACAAAAAGCACCCAGAAGCAAATGAATAGAAGTGAACTTCCCAAAACATGAAAAAGAGAACATGTGAAAAACACACAACTAACATGATCACTCTGTGGCTATAATGAGGTACTGAAGTAAACAATAATATGCTTGACTATGGACCCATACACATGAAGATCCATGGTGAGAAAATGTAAAATATGAAAACTTTCATTTCACCTCAGTCAGACTCTCATTTTAGACTCAGCCGAGCTCTTCTTAGGCTCCTAGCCGATGTCTGGGTAGTGTGGGCCCGTGGCTGTGAAGGCCAGACTTCTCTAATAGGTGGCTTTGGCTCAAGGATGCTTTCTAACTGGGCAAGTTGCTCTTACCAATGTGCTGCAGTGTGAATCTCTTTCTTCCCCTTCCTCACGGAAATCAAACCTGCTTTGCCTGTGAAGCTAAAACTGTAACTCAGCATTGTGCTTGGAAGATCTTCATATAACTGCGGGACATATCTAGACGGCAGTAGCCCTACTGGCTGTGGGTGAAACTGACATACAGGGCAGAACCAGACACTACAGGTATATGAACATATTAATCAAGATGGCTGATACTCACCAGAAGTAGCTGGATCTCCCAGGCTGGTTAAGTACCCTGAGGTGCCATTTTCATATATCTTAGTGCGCTGTGCAAATATTACCCTCCTGTGGGTACCATGATATTAGTTTGGGAATTGCTCCTGTAGCACATACTGGAAACTCTGTGTCACAAAGTATTTCCATAATTTGTAAAAAGTAAAAGATAGTGGATTTTGATATGTCCATCCCTTCCTACAATGACAACCAGTGATTTTGCACATTATAGAAGTTCACTAAGTATTTAAGTAATGGCATGTGAGTTTCAACCTGCACAAAAGTAATTTTTAAATTGCATTATATAGGTACAAGCACACAGTGAATCTAAGAAGCATTTGCTAAACCTAAAATTGAAAATGGAATATAGAAAACATTAGGTCGAAAATTAGCTTTCCACTTTTATATGGACTTCATGACCTCCTATTATCAAGTTATCATCAATCAATTGGCTCTGCCTTTAGACAAATTTTCTGCTAAAGGAGGTTATTTCCACAAAGATTAAAGTTCTGAATGAAGTCTTAATTCAAGTAAAAGTATAAGACTGAAAAATTTTATTTGTGTGAATAATCCATTATAATGAATTGGCAAATAAAGTTCCAGGATGAAAATGTGACTTTGGAAATCATGAGGCTGTTTGTTTAATTTTGAATGGTTGAACTTGATTTCTAGATAAAAATCATGAAGTCCTAAAGCTTAAAGAGGCTTCAAATATCACCTACCCTTATTCTGTCATTTTATGGAGAAAGAAATTGAGGATCTGAGAAGTGATTGGAAAAGATCACATAGTGAAACAGAGATGGGGACAGCAATGGAACACAAAATTTTTGAAATGTAATCTAACATTTGTGCTTATTCTCTCAGCATCATTATTCTAAAAACATTAATATTTAAGGTCATTGCTAAAGTGTTTCACACATGAAATGCATAAATTTAGGGGAACCAAATCAGTGTGACATATGGTAGAGATGAAATTAAACAGAATACTGATGGAGGAACCAAAATCTGATGAAAGAGGAAAAGGATGTTTGGGCTTTGTTTCTTACATTTTGGCAGAAGGATTATATACTAGAATGTTTTTTCAGAATCCAGAATTATAGGTACATTTAATTGTGTATCTTATTAAGGGATGTTTCACATAAAATAAAATTCATACATTTTGGTGCACATTACTGCAAGTTTTCACAAATACATGTGGTTGTATAGCTGTGACCATACTCAAATCAGTTCCATTATCTCAAAATACTTGCACAATCCCTTTGTTAGTGAATATCTTCCTCCTGCCCTCATTCCCTGAAAAGCCACTAATCTCTTTTCTTTCTTTTTTTTTATTTTAAACCAAGAACATGTATTGTACATTCTAGAAACAATGGTCACATTCATTACATTTATTCTGTACCCATACATATGTATCTTGGTTCTCTCCCCTCTCCCCCGCCCCTCCCATCTACTCCCTCCCTCCCTATTTACAGCAGGTTCATTCATCATTTTCCATATTTTCCCTTTCCCCTCTCTTTCCCCTGTTGCTTTTCCCCTTCTTTCCTTCTAGTACTCCTCTCCTCTGCACACCATCCTCCTTTTATAGAATATCTATTACACCTCTTTGTCCTTATTTACAGTTATGGTTTCTCATATCAGAGAAACAATTTGATGTGTGCTCATGAGTGTCTGATTTATTTCACTTAAGAGTATGTTCTCAAGGAACATCCATTTATATATGAATGACTCTAGTTTATCCTTTTTTATGACAGTGTAGTACTCCATTGTGTAGAAAAACCACATTTTCTTTAGCCATTCGTTGGTTGTTGGGCATTTAGGTTGTTTCCAAGACTTAGCTATTACAAATTGTGTTGCTATGAACATGGTGGTGCATAC
>PVJO010031946.1:0-13748 GCA_004026905.1 Hystrix cristata
ATAGAGAAGGAAAACCCTATGTGTGCCTGAGTGTGTACGTGCGTCTGTGTTGTGGTTGTGGGGATTGAATCCAGGGCCTTTACACTGCTGAACTACATCCCCAGTTCCCCCCACCCCCACCCTTTTAAATTTTAGGACACAGTCTCACTTTGTTGCTAAGTTTCCAAGGCTGGGCTTGAACTTACAACCCTACTGCCCCAACTTCCCAAAGTGCTGAGATTACAGGTGTGCATCACCATGCTCAGCTCTGTGTTGTATCTTCTAAGGAAAGTTCACAGATGCTTCCACAAGACAAATCCATTTATATCTCACTGGTCAAAACTTAGTCACATGGCCATGCCTAACTGCAAGAAGGCTGGGAAGCAGAGTGTTTATTTTGGGACCAGCTGAAAATTCTCTTACTAAAGAAGAAAAGAAAAATGGATATTGGGTAAAAAACTAATACTCAATGGCCTACTTAAATAGAAAGGTATCAGATAGCTGCCGGTCTCAACTGACAGCATGTCTGCACATTCAATGCTTGCAGCATGAGGAGCTTAGGACTATGTCCTGCTGTAATCCTGCTGCATTCTTGGCTGCTTCACCTTTTTCAGTGTGAGAGGCTGAAGAAAGGCTCCTGAGACACTTATGTCCTAATCCCTGGAACCTGTGAATGTGCTACCTCACAAGGTAAAATGAACTTTGAAGATGTGATTAAATTAAGGCTCTGAGATGGGAGGATTTTCTGAGATTATCCAGATGGGCCTAAAGTAATTATAAGCATCCTTATAAGAGAAAGGCAGGAGTCCAGAGAGAGAGAGAGAGAGAGAGAGAGAGAGAGAGAGAAATAAGCAAAGGAGGGCAGTGTGTTAGTCAGGATTGCATCACTGCAACAAAAATACCTGAGAGAATCAATTTACAGGAAAAAGATTTATTTGGGCTCATGGTTTCAGAGGCTTCAGTCATGTTCACTTGGCCCTGTTGCCTTTGGGCTTAGGCATCACAGCGAGGTGCACACAGCCGAGGAAACTGCTCACCTTGTGGTGGCCAGGAATGGTGCAGTGAGGACTGGGGTCCCAATCTCCCACTCAAGAGTACACCCGCAACTACCTAACTTCTTTCACTAGGTGCCACCTCCTAAAGTTTCCTCCACCTCTTGAGTGTCCTTAGTTTTCAACACAAGAGTTTGGGATCCAAACCATAATAGGCAGCCTCGAGAAGTGGAAAAAGCAAAGAAACAAATTCTTCCTTGAAGCCTCCAGAAGGAGCCAACCTTGATTTCTTCAAGAGCCACTTCTGGCCTCTAGAACTATAAGAAAACAAGTGTGTGTTGTTTTAAGCCCCATTTATAGTAATTTGTTACCACAACAGTAGGATACTGATATAGTTGGTAACTATTTTCTGAGCCTGATTCTACAACTTTCTTACAAGTTTTGTGAACTAGTTGATGTGTTCCCAATGAATTTCTTTCCTGATGCAACTCATCAGAGTTCGTTTCCATTGTGTCCAGCAAAGGACCCAGGCTGGTACAATTAGATTGTCCCTCTGAGGTTCACTGGTGAGAAAACCCAGCACCATCAGCACCTGGCCTCCCTTTGCCTGTGCTCAGCAAACTTACTCCCATGACAGTAAACCAGTCTTCCAGGTTAGATCATGGGCCTGCTCTGTGGTCAGAGGGCTGAGGGACAGTGATTGGCAGCCCCACCAGATTACAGATTGAGGGAAGGGCAGTTATCCCAAAGCAGTGAGGTGAGTGTTTTTACCAGAGGAAGGAGGAAAATAGTAGCACCCAGTCAACAACACATTGTAATTAACTTAATATTTCTGAGGCATACAAGGCATCTTCATGTCCATGACTCAGATTGAAAAAAACAAACAAACAAAAAAACCAAAAAATTGAGAAACTTCCAGTTAAATACGGTAAATTAAATGTTTGTCTTTTTTTTTCTGAAATTTCACACACACATACACACACACACACACACACACACACACACGCAAGTGGTTTTTACCCCAAGGTATATAGGAAATGAACGTCAGCAGACAAAAAATGACCACAAAGCTTTGAAAACTAGGAAACAGATTGAAGAATTATAACTGACCCTACTAAGCACAAGAAGCTAAAACCTCAGCATCCTAAGAGATGGAGACCAAGAAGCAACAGCCAGTTTACCCTGCAGGCACCAAAAGGCTAAGGGCCAGGGAGCATCAGTACTTCTGTGTGTGAGAAGCAGCGTTTCCAGACTCATGATTAAATGTTGGTAAACAGAGAATCTGATAAAATTCAGTGATGTAAATATAAAACATATTCACACAAATAAATGAGTATGCCCTATGTACCTCTAGAGAAAATTAATATATCAAATTACTTAAAATATAAGCAGATACAAAAATTATGAGATATTTGATCAAGGTTTCCAATATCAACAGTTAATCCCAAAGGAAACAAAGACAATCCAAGGAACAGAACAAAACAGGATCATGAAATGAACAAAAAATTTCAATAAAAAGATTAGAAGACAAAAGGAAAGAAATCAAAAACTAAAAATGAAGCACAATAATAGGGGTGGGGAGAAAAGGAAAATAAGGTAGTCCAGCCAGGCATGATGGTGCATGCCTGTAATCCCAGCTCTGGGGAGGCTGAGGCATGAGGATCACTGCAAAGGAGGCCAGCTGGGCTACATAGTGAGTTCAAGGCCAGCCCGAATTACATGCAACCCTGTCTCAAAAAAAAGAAAGGAAGGAAGTAAAGAAGGAAGGAAGGAAGAAAGAAAGAGGGAAAATATAGTCTAGTTTATAGTTAAGTCAAAATTCAAATCCCCTCTTGCCAACCCAAATACTTAGTGGAGAGGTCCACTAGAAAGCTATTTTACCTGAGTTACCTGGATAAAAGCTATAATTTTCATTTAACTTTGCAAGTGGGATTAATTTTTTAGGGTAAGAAAGATTTTAGCAAATTACTTTTTAAAATTCTTAGTACAGGAATCAATATGTACTAGAAAGCCGTAAAAGTACAGTTGACAGCTGGCAACTAACATGCCTTCAGGTATAACATGCATTATGCTCACTATTTCCTAAGTAAAATTCTGAACCAAGATAAGCAGAACCATTTTATGTGGAAGATAAGAATTAACTTGAAATCTGAACTCGCCTAGGAAATCCAGAATGTGTCATCATTGAAAAATATAATATTTATTTCTTTAAGTATGTGGTTGTGGACAATGATCTTTTGTTAGTGTCTAAACTACTTACAAAGATTTGACAGCAGCTCTGCAGATTTAGGCGCTGAAAGCCTTTTTTTTTTTAAATGCAGTCTTTGTGAATGTACTTAATGCTGCTGAACTATGTACCTAAAAATTTGTTGAGCCGGGCATGGTGGCACACACCTATGATCCCAGCATTTGGGAAGCTGAGGCAAGAGGATCACCATGAGTTTGAGGCCAGCCTGGGGTACATAGACCAGCCTGAACTACATAGTGAGACCCCATCTCAAAAAAACCAAAACCGAAAAAACAACCAAAAAAAAAACTGGTAGAGGGGCTAGGGATAGCTCAGTAATAGAGCACATGCTTAGCATGTGCAAAGCCCTGGCTCAATCCCCAACACCAAAAAAAAAAAAAAAAAGGTTGAAATAGTAAATTTTACATTATATAGATTTTACCACAATAAAAAATTCAAGCAACATATAAATTTATGGGAGCTGGAGATGAAGATGAGTACAGTAATAGAACACTTGCCTAGCATAGGCGAGACCCAGAGTTTGATCCCCAGCACTGCCAAAAAAAAAATCATAATGCATTTATCAGATTATTTCTTGGGACCTGAATGATGAAGTGAAAGTCAAGTTTAAAATATTTTCTTTGGGAAAAAAAATATTTTCTTTGGGGCGTTTTTGTGATGCTGGGGCTCAAACTCAGGGCTTCACACATGCAAGGGAAACACTCTCTCATTGAGCAATATCAGCAACCCACCAAAGTTAAAATGTTTTGAGAGACTTACAAGATCAACTTAATATTCACATGCAAATACAGAACCAGCCTTGAACTCATTTTTTACATCACAGGGGCAATTTTTCTACTTTACCATTGAATAATTTTCTTCCAGAATGACTTTTTTTTTTTTTTGGTGGTACTAAAGATTGAATACAGAGCCTTCACCCTGAACTACATTCTCAGTCCCTTGAGACATGGTCTTGCTAAGTTACCCAGGGTAAACTTGAACTTGGGATACTCCTGCCTCAGCCTCCCAAGCCACTGGGACAACAAGCATGTGCCACTATGCCCAGTTGACTCCATTCTTCAAGAGTATTTTTTATTACTATTATTCTTATAGTATGGCAAGTATTTCCACCAAGAATAACCATAACATACTTTATATTTCATTAAAATCATTTTTGAAAATCCATTTTACATTTTACATTTTTTAAAACATGTTCTCAACTTCAGAAATTTTTAAAGACAAGTACTACCAAGACTACTTTTAATTATAATAATAAGCAAGAAGCTAACAGGGACTATTCTGTCAAAAAGGAAGAAAATGATTTTCCTTGGCCTTCCATATTTCATTGAGAACTTAGCCCAAACCATATTCTAATACAATAAAGTCAAGGTATTCGTGGCAAGGTGATAATTAGTATATAGCCCTTGCAAAATGGGTCTAATGACATTTTTTGGTTTGGGTCTTCTTCGGTTGAGAATATTGATACGATAACTGTATGGCAAATAAAATTACTTGACTGCCCCATGCAGCAGAAGTAGGTATTTTTAATAGCAAGCTGCCTTTATATGGGCATATTTTTACATTCTAAAATAACATCTCCATTATCTTGGTTACAGTTCAACTCTTCTAAATCCATAAGAAATATGCTGGCATGAGTGTGTGGTGATGATTCACAGATTTGAAATAACTCCTACTCTCCTTCAAATCTGGCACAAAATGTGTCAGTGAAGCCTGCAATTAGGAAAATTATCGTGGCCTGTCTTGCCATAGGATGATGACGTCAATCTACACACCAACACCAGAAATGTGTTCGCAGAAGTGAATTTAGAAAACAGTTCTACTCTAGCACTGCCTAGTGCCTTTGCAATGTCATCTTTGTCATTGGTAAAAATGCAGTGTCATCTTTGTCACTGTCATTGGTAATAATGCTAATAATATCATTGAAAGCTACTGTACACTTTCTTCTAGTCTAGTCCTATTATGGTTCTGTTATTGGGCAATTTCTTTAGAAATGGCTTGCCAATCAAAAGTATTCCAGGAATTTCTTGCCTTGAACAAAGAATTGGATGAGACAAGCCAAAAAATGGTGCTAAAAGTTTATTTGAAAAGTGAAGGGTTAATGGGTATGGGAGAAACCAGCCCTGTAGAGCAAACTTGGGCAGAACAAGAGAAAAATTAGATAAAAGTAAAAATCAAACTATAGGAAACATGGCATGGGCTATCATGGGAAGTCCTGATAGCAGGTTCCCCATGACATCTTTTTTGTGTCCAAATCTCATGGGAGCCTTCAAGAAGTCCCACATTCGAGGGCCTGAGAATTACTTGGTGCTGTCCTGGGAATTTGTTTTTTTTTTGGTGCTGAGGCTCGAACTCTGGGCCTTGTGCTTGCGAGACAGGCACTCTAACCACTGAGCTAAATTCCCAGCCTTGTCCTGGGAACTTGTGATTGGCAGGTCCTGCTCATTTCCCCAGCCAGCTTTGCCACACCCTATCTCCTATATCAGTTCCTATTTTATAGATGAGAGGTTCAATAAACTGCTCAACATCATACACCTGGCTAATGGTAGCACTTTGATTAGAACCTGGATCTCAGACTCAGGTGTTTACTCTCTTGACCAGGACTGGTTACATAATTTGAAGGGCCCAATGGAAGATGAATGTGTAGTGCCCCTCCTTCAAAAATTATGAATAATTTCAGGACTGGGGATGTACTCAGTGGTGGAATATTTAAGTAGCTTGGTCCCCAGCACTGAAAAAAAGTATTAGTAATTTGAAGACAGCAACAGCAAGGCATTAAGCCAGGGTGGCGGGCCTTTCTAAACACAATACTACAGCACAGGGTGTGGAGCCCTTGGAAATGGCCTGCTCTTTTTGTGTGTGTGTGTGTGTGTGTGCTGGAGATCGAAGTCAGAGCCTTGTGCTTGCAAGGCAAGCACTCTAACCACTGAGCTAAATCCCTAGCCCTTGGAAATAGCCTGCTCTTAACCAAACTGCTTCCCTTCATTATGTCCTCACCCTCATGCCCCAGTTTAATTCTGCAAAGGACTACAGAGGTCCTTCATAGACTCATGAGAGGCACAGGTCCAGCCTACAAGCAAACCTGTGTGCCTCAGCCAATCTTTCAACTTGCTGAGGTAAACATTTTACCTTAGTATTACACTCAACAGCACAATGTATTGTACCCTCTTATAAGAGTTTTGAATATAAAACCTCCTCTTTTGTTGGTTCTTAAGACCTCATTTCAATTTATCCACCTTAAAAACAAACAAAAAACAACTTCAGTGCTTTCCACTGCAGTTTTAAGCATATAACATGGCATGTTGTACACCTCTCTTTCCTGCTGTGACTACATCTGCTTCACTTGACAATGGGAAAGGGCCTCACGACCTTGTAATTGTAGAGTCCTGATTCATGAATCCTTTGCTTCTCTGGGTCTTCTTTTGAAGATCTTTCCAAACTTTTCACTTGGCACCTTCATTCAGTGGAAAGTCTGGAGCTTAGTAGAAGGCATATGCTTGTGTAAACCTTTTACAGTCACACATATCCCAAGAACAAAGGGACTCTGTTCATGGTGTGCATAGAGAAATCGAGACAGGCAGTTCACATTTCTGGAGACAGGAATGGACTCTGTGTGCCTCTGTGGTGGGGAAAGTTTGGAAGGGAAGTTCTCTGTCCTCTGCAGGGCTTTCTACCTAATTTCATGCCCTGGCCCAGACTTTCTTTTCCCTTTCTTCTCTCTAGCTGGCTCTCTGCTTGCTATCCTCACACATGTGTTTCCTGTAATTCCCTTTTCCATAAGAAACTTTGGTGATTGCTATTTTTAGCTCCCCTACTACAGAGTAAGGAGGAGGAATCAGAGCCAGCGCCCAACTGAGATGCTTCACACTTTAGAATTAAATGTAGACTGCTGGCACTGAGGCCTCCCTACCTGTTATGGATAAAGTCAGATAAAGTTATAGATAACCTGCAAATTTCCCAGAGAGATGTCTAGACACACGCAAATATCTGGAGTGGCAATTCTCAATCACATTATACCCATTGTCCCCTTTCTGTAATAAATATCCCCTTCACTGTCCTGAAATGAAATTCATATTTAATATGATATACTTACACACATAAAAAGATATTTTAAATTAACACAATGTCTTAAGTGTGACATAAAGAAAAAAGAAAATTAGAATTACTGTCTATGTTGAAATAATTATTTTTTAAAATTTTTTTTACCCACATTAATGCCCTGCAGAGCATTTGAAAGTCAGGCAGGCCAGTTTCTTTGTTTTATGGAACTGTTCCACTCATCTGTCAGTCTTGGCCCCCAGCCACCAAATGCCTGTTACAATATGCCCTCTGTCATGATGATAACCAAAAATGTAGCCACAGTTCCCAGACAACAAGCAAAAAGTGGTATGGACTATGGTCTGAATAAGAGTGTCTGCAAATTGGATTCCTTTTGATTCTCCCTTGGTTAGGATTTCCAGGTAACAGAACAAGATATTCTTGCTGCCCTCCCAGGCTCAGTTTGGGGACTTGGCAAGCCTGAACTCAACAGCATGCATTTTCTATTTGTACACATCTATTTTTAGGCCACCAGTTTTAAAATAGCACACACACAGATATACACACCCCAAATTCACTAAGGCCACTGACCACATGGAATGATGAGGCTTTGGTCAGGGAGTGGCCATGCTATGCATGGACTGATGGTTATGAGGGGTGAGGTAGACAAAGCATTTATTTTGTGCTATATTTAAATTTTAGGAAGGTGAAAATGATAGGTGTGTCGATGCGGGTAGGTTCCTAAGAAAGACTGGTTGGTCTTGCACTCTGTTTCTTAGTTCTGTCTCATCTCCAATTTAGAATTACTAAAGGACACTCAG
This sequence comes from Hystrix cristata, assembly GCA_004026905.1. Classification (NCBI taxonomy): domain Eukaryota; kingdom Metazoa; phylum Chordata; class Mammalia; order Rodentia; family Hystricidae; genus Hystrix; species Hystrix cristata. The sequence goes on from PVJO010031946.1 coordinate 8,076, forward strand.
TGTTGTAAATATTTTCCCCCTGGCCAGAGACAGGTACTAATATCTGCCTCTCTTTCTGCTAGCTGAATATAAAATTGAAGCAATCCAGAGACCCAAAGGGGTAAGAGTCCCCTAATCATAATACCTCTTGACACACACCTCTAGTTAGGATCTACCCAAATATCATTTACCAGACACTAATGAAGATACAGAGTCTAACCAAACAGAAAAAATGTTGTGTGTTTGTGGAAACTTTAGTGAGTCACCCTCCAGCATTTATCAGAGGTCAGGGTGTCTTGCTGCCAGAATCAGCTAATATTTCAACAGAAGAATTCTAAGCAATCAAAGGGAAAACTTAAGCAGCAAAATCCCTCTACAGTATGAGTTGTGATACAACATTTGCCCCACTTAAAATATTTTCATCCGGGATTGGGGATTTAGCTCAGTGGTACAGCACTTGCTTAGCAAGTGCAAGGCCCTGAGTTTGATCCCCCCCCATACCACGCCCTCCCCAAAAAAGTGAACTCCTGACTTCCTCTTGTCACTGCTACGCATCAAACCATGATCCTTCCCTTTTCTTTTGCTTCCCTCCTCCTCGTCCTCTTTCTCTCCCCTCCTCCTCCCCCTTCCTCTTCTCCTCTTCCTCCTCCTCCTTCTTCCTCTCTCTCTCTCTCTCTCCCCCTCCTGTTGATGTTTTTTTGGCCTGTAACTGCCAGTCAGATCATGAGCTTCACAAGGGAAAGGGTGCTTCTCAACCTTTTTCTTTTCTCTCTTGCAGCACCTTGAAGAGTATCTACATGTGTAAAGCATTCAATAAACCAGGTATGATGGTACGTGCAGGTAATCTCAGCACTCTGGCAGGCCAAGGCAGGAAGGTTGCAAGCTTGAGGCCAGTTTGGACAATTTAGAAACTTAGCAAGACCCTATTTCAAGATGAGAGATGGGGTGGCACCAGGGATATAGCTTAGTGTCAAGGCCCTGGGTTTAATCCCCAGTACCTAAATAAATGAATAAAGCATCCAATAAATATTTATTGAATGCCTGCTGCATGTGAAACCTCAGCTTTAAGTGACCATGAAGGAAGGGACAAAAAAAAAATCATAGAAGGAAAACATGGAAACAAAGCTTTTGTAAATAAGGAGGGGAAGAGGGGTTGAAGGGAGGGAGGGAAAGGAGACAAAAAGAAGAAGCAAAATATATCATGTACAGGTACAAATCTCTGTGATGAATGTGATCATTATGTATATCTAAAATGTACTACTAAAACAAAAAAAATTTAAAAATGGAAATGAATAAAATTATTTAATACTGTACTTCAAATTCTTCATTTATAAAAGAAGGGTAATAATATACCTCACAGAACTATTCTGAGGATTAAATGACTGGATATTTATGCAGTGTTCAGAATAGCATCTGGCACTTAGTAAGTGCTGTAAAGTAAATATAAATAAATACATAGAGAGTCTGCCAAAAAATGTATACACACTTTAGGAAAAGAAAAATAGTATGATGTTTTTTCAACAGATGGTGTTACTCTTATATGGTGAACCCTAAAGGATGTCATATATCACAGAAAACCCACTACACTGCCAACTGTAAGAGAAGAAATTGAAAATGCATGTGCAGTAATCTCAGTAACCAAGATTACCCAAGAAGCAGTTTGCCATACTAATACATGTCTGGAAGCTAGTGGCCACCACTTTGAATACCCCTTGTAGTTGCAGAGGCCAAAGGTAACTTACATTAATCTCATGATGTCTCAATAAATTTAGTATTAAAATATTTATACAAGTTTTTCTTTTCCTGAAGTATGTATACATTTTTGGCAGACTTTCTCTCTGTCTCTCTCTGTCTCTCTCTGTCTCTCTCTCTCTCTATATATATATATATAATTCTTCTGCTTGAGAAGGTCACATATACTGGAAAAGAAGACATAAGTGTAAGAAGAACTGAGTGCACAGTGGTAGTCAAGATGGAAAGGGTCAACATCCCTTTAGGGTGAAAGGAACCTTCACAAAACAGCTGACACTGAATGCAGCTCTTGGAGAACTTCTTGGAAATGTTTAGTAGGCCAACAAGAAGGGCATCCTAAGCTGAGGACACAGAACAAATGTTTGAATCAGGAGGCTCCAAAGTAAGAATAACTCTGTCCTCCCACCTTCCAGGAAGTGATGATTTGGAGTTGTCTGAATAAATCCAGGTTGTTTTTCCTATTTTATGCTTTAATTTCCTTATTATGTAAGGAAAGGTGTTGGCAACACTGAATATTAAGTTGTAGTTATTTCACTGAGTGGGAGAGAAAGTTTTTACACCCTGGGAAAATGTTTAGCCTAATCCACTTGGTGCATATGGTGAAAAGAACCTGCTAGCTCTAAGTCACCTTAATATTCTTAAAAGAATTGAAGTTTCTAAACTTTATTGATGATATTCTGGTTTCTCTTCAGATCGTATAAATCTTTCGCCTTTTACTAAACTTTATTGATATTTCCATTCTTCTGGTATGATCACTGATACTCATTTAGCTTTAAAGTGTTAAACAAAATTGTGTTTACTTAGGCTCTCTGAGCCAGGCATGGTAGTGTAGCCTATAGTTCTGGTTGGGAGGCTGAAGGAAGCTGACTGCTGCAGAATTTCCATCATCTCCCCCCTAATATCCTAAAAGGACATTTAAAGAGAAATGTGTGGTTATAGGAAAACAAACACTGTCTCTTATACTCTCTCACTCAATAATCAACACAGTAGGCTGAAGCACGGGGAGATCTGTCCCCCCACCAACAATCAGTCAGCTCTGCCTTGGACGCCCGTTGAAAACCTCTAATCCAATTCACTTCTGACACTACCCAGAAGTGCTGTCCGTGGATTCAGCCCCACAATCCTATCCTCCACTTCTAATGCCAATTCTAAACCCGAGGTTGTTTCACCTGCACTTCTGATCAACCAGTTATAGATGGGCTTCCTGTGACTGTCACCTCGAATTTGACTAGTTGGATAAAGTGACTCAAACAACTTGGGGAAGCTCTACTCACCTTTACATGTTTTTATAAAGAATATTCATTACAAAACACAGAGATGAAGAGATGTATACAGAGAAACGATGTGCGGAGAGCACAGTTTCCACACCTGCTCAGGGCACGTGACCTCCAGGAGCCTCCTCTACCTGCCCAGCTGTCCAGAAGCTCCCAGCATCCTGTCCAGTGGGTCTCACAGAAGCACCGTGCTGTAGGCATGGATTCGGCTGCTCATGGCTTTGGCTTAAACTTTGGTCCCTCTCCACTCCCGGAGGTTGGGGATGGAGCTGGATAGTTTCAACCCCTTAACCATGCCTTGGTCTTTCCTGTGACCAGCCCTCATCCGCAAGCCACCCAGGGCTGCCAGCTACCTCAACTCATTCATATTCAGGAAAACACCAATCACTTTGGAGATTCCAAGGATTTTAGGAATCGTATGCCAGGACGCAAGGACAAAAACTAAATACTATACATTTCACAGTATCACAAGAACATAACCTACTTATATGCACATTTTAAAAACAACTTTAATATAACACTCTAAAAGAAATCAAAGAAAAGTAATTAACAATAAAAGATATTTAGCTCAATACTTTTTGTATTGGCTGTGATTATATTTAAAAACGAATCAGTGCCACCACCACTGCAAAAAAAGACAAAAAGTGCCTGGGACAATGGAAATAGTACTGTTCCCACCCACACCTCCCAAAACCCACAATAACCACCGGTCTAAACTCTTTAAAGTGGGTTACAAAATATTTGTACTCTGTGTCAACCAACTGAAGTTCAGAAATTATAAAAGTAAAATAATTTTATTTGGTGTCTTAGGAACTGTAATGCGAATATAGGGAACCAGTGCTGGTTACTGCAACACAGTAAATATTTCTCTTTTAAAAACATATATATTTGGTGCTGGAGACTAAACTCAGTGTTTTACCTTGTGCATACTAAGCACATGCTCTACTACTGAGCTACACTCAGACCCAAAATTGCTTTTGTTGTGTGATGAAAATTCCTTTGTGGGAAACTTTTGGGGTATCGTGTTCTGATTCCCAACAATGTAATGTTAGTAACTGGGATATGAGGTGAAACACACGGGAATTCTCAGTAAAACTGTCACCCTTCCTGTCCCCTGGCCAGAGCTGGGGGTCAAACCCAGAGCCTTGCACTTGCTAGGCAATTGTCCTAGCACTGAGCTACGTCATCAGCTCTTAAAGCTATTCTTAAAATGGGCATGATTGCTGGGGTGGGAAGCAGAGGCAGAAAGACCAAAAACTCAGGTCTATTTTGGACAGTTTAGGGACTTAATGAGACAGTGTCTCAAAAGTAACTTCTAAAAAGGACTGGAGATACAGCTCAGTGCAAAAGCCCTGGGTTCAATCCCACAATACCAAAAAAAAAAAAAAAAAAAAAAAATAGGACATGGCCAGATTTGCTTATACTCCTAGCTACTTGGAAGGCTGAGACAGGAGGATCTTAAATTCAAGGCCAGCCTGGATAATTTAGCAAGCTCTTTTCTCGCAAAAATTTGAAAGGGATGGGGTTGTAGCTCTAAGGTACAGCAATTTCCTTGCATGAGTAAATTCTTGAATTTAATCCCTACTACTGAAAAAAAAAAAAAATTGAGGCCAGGCATGGTGGCCAGCACCTGTAATCCCAGTATTCAGGAGAGTAAGGCAGGAGGATCTCAAATTTGAGGTCAACCTGGGCTATATAACCAGACTCTGCTTAAAAAAACAAAAAAACACAAAACAAAAAAAGTCAAACAAAAACCCAAAAAACAACTTTCCTCCAAAAAACCTGGACAAAATATACATTGCACCAAAAAAATCGCATAACAAAATGCATAAATGCATTATGCTCAGTAAAGAATACTCAACACCATTTTTATTTGTTTGTTTACTTGTTTTTTTGAGACGGGGTCTTGCTATGTAGTTAAGACTGACCTTGAACTCTATGTAGCCCAAGCAGCCCTCAAACTCGCAATGATTCTCCCGTTTCAGTCTCCTGAGTGCTGGGATTACAGGCGTGTGCCACCATGCCTGGTAGCAATTTCTTGTAAAGTTAAACATGCACTTTCTACATAATCCAACAATTTCAATTCTAGATATTCAAGAATAATAAAATACATGTTCATATCCAAAAAAAATGTAAAATGAAATCATCAACAATAATGAATGCACAATCACTTGGGAGCTAATGAAAACTTTTTGAAATAACTACACATTTTTAGGTTGTGCTATAATACCTAGGAGTGTAAGGGAGGTCACATGTTTTCCTTCTACTCTTTTTGGTCTGAGCTGAGTCTTTAATACAAGACAGGTTAAGAAGAGACAAGCATGCAAATTTACTTAATACAGATTCTTCCTTATATTAAATTTTCTTTATTTTCATACGAAAAAGATGAGATGAAGAAAGAGTAAAACCTGAGTGTTTTCACAATGTGGGAGGTTTGATGACGAGTAGGAAGTTGTAAAAAGATATGACAGAACAAAAGACACGTAAACTAAGAGTAGTAAAGGGAGAGACTTAGCAAAGTTGTTCTTCAGAGTCCCCTGGGTAGGAGTCCCTTCCATTTTCAGAAGAAATCATCCCCCTTCACTTGAGGGCATCTCTTCCATGAAGAATCCTATGACCTCCCTCAAGGGAAGGCCAGAGAGTCCTTCCTGCATCTGCCATTTCTCAA
>PVJO010031947.1:0-13762 GCA_004026905.1 Hystrix cristata
CTCCTTTGTATATTATCTTCCTTTCATATAATATCTATTACACCTCTTTGCCCTTATTTAATACTCTACAGAATTAAAATCATCCACATTTATAATCAGTGTAGAAGTTTCTCAAAAAACTAAGAACTATCATGTTATCTCACTGTACAACTCCTGGGTGTACATCTATAGGAAATCAGCATACAAAAGAGACATTTAAATAACACATTTATTGTGGCATTATTCACTATTGTTAAGAAAATACTCAGTCTGAGTGCCTTTCACAAGGTAAGAGGATTAAGAAAAGATGGTGTATGTGCAAAATGGAGTGTAATTCAATCATAAAGAAGACAACAATGATACCATTTGCAGGAAAATGGATGAAAAGGAAGATATATTATACAAACTGAGCCAGACACTGAAAGATAAATATTGCATGTTTCCTTTTATATGTAAAAAACTGGAAACTACACAAAGGGGGGCAAAAAAAACCAAAAAAAAGATATAAAGTACAAGAAGAACTCAAGAACAATTAGGATTTGAGAACATTATCAGAAGGAAGGGGGGGTGAAAGAAAGGAGGCAGGAGAGTGTAGGATAAAGGAAGAGGAATATGATCAAAGAGTAATATATGCATGTATGGAAATGCAGCATTAAAACTCATTCAGTTGTTGTTAATATATGATAATATTTATAATAACAATCCTAAAATACAAGTGATGTAGACAATTTTAATCAAGGAAGGTCTTTTGGGCACAGTTTTGGTTCTCTGAAATTTATGGACACAAGCAGAAAGGGACAGTTGTTTTTTTTTTTTTTTCTTTTCTTTTCCTTTCCATCTTTATCCCAAGAAAACCCCATTATTTCCTTGTCTATTCTCTCTCACATAGGCTTTCATCTATCGGAGGGATCAAATCCCTTACCTTTTGTCCTGATGTTAGTTATTGGTGATAGGCAGATAGCTAGAAGGTGGTAAAAGTTAATGGAAGCTGAGTGTCTTAGTTACTTTTCTCATTGCTCAGACAAAATATGAGACACCTAAAGTTAAAGGAGAAAAAGTTTATTTGGCTTACAGTTTGTGGAGGTTTCAGTTCATTGTTGACTTCAAGGCAGGATGGCCTGGCAGAGAGGCACTGCAGAGAAGAAACAGATCATGGCAGGCAGAAAGCAAAAGACAGGAAGGCACCAAAGAATAAGAGATAAACAAAAAGAAGTGACTCTTTTTCCATCCCTTATACCTTATCTAGGCAACCTACCCTTAGGGTGGGTAGCGCTCACACACAGGATGGGGCAGTCTTAATACCAGCATCACACCATAAATGCATCCCAGTCTCACACTGTTCACAGCAGCACACACCCTAGATCCAGCTTCCTCTGAAAAGCCTCATCTATGACCACATAAGGCTTGGGGGGGTTATTTAGATACAAGCCATAACATTTCACCCCTGGCCCACCCAAAGGCTCATGAACATCCTTTTACACAAAAGGCATTTAGTTTATCTCTAAGAGTTGCCAGAGTTCTAACAGTTTCGGCATTGCCGAAAAGCTCAAATCTAAAATCTCCTCTGAGATGTAAGACAAACTCTTAGCTGTGAGCCCCTGTACAAATGTAAAGAAAGTTAAACACTTCCAACTTACAATAGCACAAGAAAAATGTTCCCATTCCAAAGAATACAAATAGGGGGATAGAAAAAGCAAGTCCCAAATCCAGTAAGAGAAACATTAAGTCCTATAGTTCCATGTCCAGTGTCTGAGGCAATCTGTAGCAAGTTGTGAACTCCAAAGACCCTCTCAGGGGCACACTGCCTGGCCTCCCAGGTCTTCTTCTAAAATCTGGGTGGAAGCCTTCCTGACCCTGCCACTCTTGCATTCTGTGTGAACCTAAAGCCAGGGCCATAAGGATGACACCAGTGTCTGCTTCCAGCTGGAGCAGAATCCAGACTTCCTTCACTCTTGTCTGGAGGGGTCATGTGCCTGGATAGCTGAGCACTCTGAACCAAAGCCCGAGGACCAACCTCCCTAGGTCGCCACCATTCTGGAATATGACATTCTGGGGCTTTCTTCTCAAAGCAAAGTCTTTCACCTTTTCAACTCCGAGACTGCAAAGGCTGGGGTTCTGCTGTTTCCTGTGATATCCTTGGGCCATATTTTCTCTTGTCTTCTTCTGAAATACCTGGCTTTTTCTTACTGGATTTTTCAGCAACCAATTTCTCCTTCATTCCAATTTTCAGGCCACAACTTTCGTGGAGCTTCCTTTTGGGCAAACTCACAACATTTTGAATCATTCTGCTGGGCTGTTTGCTCTTGGTTTTCAACATAAATCTGGTTAAAAGCCCCCAACAATAGCCATGCCCCCTCCTCAACATTAGACTGCCTTGAAATTTCTTTGCAAGATTAATTAGTCTGCTGCCCTTGATTTCAGTCTCAGGCAAAGCCTCTGAACACAAGCAAAATTCAGACAAACTTTCTGCCAAGCCATAACACACATGGTAGGGAGTCCAACAGACAGTGCAAGCCTTCTTCCCAGCAGAGACCTCCCAAGCCTGGCCTGTACTGACAAATTTCCCATCAGCATTCTGGTCAGAATCTCCTGCTATGAACCTACAAAGATTTTCTAGATCTTCTCTTGTAGCAATACTTCCAAACTCTTCCTAATTCTTCTCCTTCCCACAAGCCAGCTCCAAAATGCTTCTGAACTACATGGTCAAGTATAGTCCCAGCAATGACCCCACCTCTCTGGTACCAAATTCTGTTTTAGTTACTTTTCTCTCATTGCTGAGACAAAATACCCAACACCCAAAGATGAAAGGGAAAGGTTTATTTGGCTCACAGTTTGTAGAGGTTTCAGTCCACAATCAGCTGGATCCAAGGCAGGTGGCATAGCAGACAGGCAGAAGGCAGCAAGGCAGGCAAGGGATGCAAGCAAGGGGTACACAAGCCTCTTTTTGTCCTTTATATCTTATCCAGGCTACCTGTCTTTAGGGTGGGCAGCACTCCCACCTTTAATCCTAGTACTCTTAATCCTAGCATCATATCCTTGATTCCAGCAGAATGATGCCAAACCAATCAGTGGACTAATTTAGCAATCACACACTGTAGATCCAGCCCCACCTATGAGCACATGAGGTTTTGGGGGAACATCTAGACACAAATCATAACATAGATCAATTAAAAACTCATGGCTGAACATTTGACCTTCAAAGTGACATGTCAAAGCAGGATGAAAGAAGCTCTGACTATGGGTCCCTTCAGCCACAATTATGGCTATAGATCTAGAGGAGGATTTTCCAGCGAATGAATTTAAAATGAAATGAGCTGCCCCGTATCTATCAGTAATTGGATTGGCTCACCCACAATATCCAGGGGTGCCTCAAAAGAGATTGTCATGTCTGTGAACAGGGCATTGCAGGCTGCCCAAGACCCCTTCAGTCTTCATGAGAATAAGCGATGAGGGTTGAGGATTTAGCTCAGTAGTACAGCATTTGCCTAGCAAACACAAGGCTCTGAGTTCAATCCCCAGCAACTCCCCCCAAAAAGATGAGCATTTGCAGAAGTGAGTTAACTGAAGAATATTAGCACATTTAGACTGACATACGATACCCATCTCTTGCCATTTCTAATTCATACTGGACACAAATCATATTGCAGTAGTAGATAATTTGTTCCTTTTTTAGATTGGCAGGGTCAAACCTTTCCAATGTTCAAGGACACAGCCTAATGTAGAGGTTGGTGTCATGTTCATGGTGCTGCTCCTGGTATTTCCCATGGCTTGTCTTTTGGCCTAGGGAGAGAGAAAACTGGCTCTGGCTTCCTTCAGATGGCATCCCATACAGAAGGAGGAGCTCTACTGAGCTCACAAATTGTCCCTTATGAGATTCGAGTACTATCTAAACAAATTTCTCTGTGCAAAGTCCTGGCAGAGGCACTGGGGACTTATTAGAAGAGTGGAGCCCTCTGGGAAGCTCTCTTAGTCTTAGGAATCTCCTACTGTGGCCCACTAAATCTGTAGAGAGAGAGGTGAATCTCTCCAGGAGCTCCCTTTGAAACACTCCTGAGACTAGGATGGAGCCTCCCTCCCTGGGTACTTTCTTAGGCTACTGACAAACAGTACACTCTTAAGCAATCAGGTTGGAGACCCTCTCACAGGGCTCCCTTAGAAAGTCCCAAGAGATCAAGATGGAGACCCTTGGGGGGCTCCCTTAGCCACTTGAGTCCAGGAGATCAGTGTAGAGCCCTCTCCCAGGCTCCCTTAGAAATATTAAAGGCTTATGAGAACAGGGTGGAGCCCTGTGGATAGCTCCTTTACACCAGGGTGAAATCCCACCTGGGGGCTCCCTTCTCCACCTGAGAAACAATATCTCTTGCATTTACCCAATTTTAAAAACTTTGGTATTTTGTGTAGGGGAGCAGAAATAGAAATCTCTTCAAAAAAATTTAAATCCTTAAAATTTTCTAAGTGAAAGGATGACTCTGCTTTTGCATACTTACAGATACTTGAGTTGAACTTTATTGACTATTCCTTTATTCTGCTCAGGCCATTAGGTGTATGTTTTGAAATTACCTGAATTTCCATTAGAGAAAATGAACAAGGAATGGATCTAACAGGATTCAGAAGAGAAGAAGGGAGGAGGCCCACATGTTCCTTGAAATCAGAGGTTTAGTTCTTATCTACAACAGTGAGATTTCCTAGTGACCTGAAGGTCACTTAAAAAAAAAAAAAGGAAACAAGGGGTTAGGGATTTAGCTCGAGTGGTAGAGCACTTGCCCAGCAAGTGCAAAGCCCTGAGTTTGATTCCCAGCACCTCCCCCAAAAAAGAAAGCAAACCATGTGATGAACCACGTGACTAACTAAAATGGTTGACAAACATGGCAGACAAGTGAACTGGAATAAAATAATACCCTGAGAAATTGATTCACTGAGGATACCCAGAGATAAAAGACCATCTAGGGAATTAACCCAGATAAGACTCTGAGCACAAAAATTAGTAAACAAGAGTAGGTGGCTACTCAAGCAGGAGGACAAGTTACCAGTAGGTATTTTTCCAAAAAAGGTGAGAAAACTGAGCAAAGTATCTGGTAGTTCTGACACCCATCACCCAGCGCCAGCCATCTGAGTTTCCAGAATGTTTGTTTCCAGCTGTCTGATCCTGAGAAATAATGCCTACTATGCTAGGACCTGGCATATCTGCCCCATTTTCTAGGGCACAGCTCATTCATGACAGAACATTAGCTGTTACAATGGTCAGGTCCTCGGCCATTCTTGCTTCATTGATTGCTTGATTTCCTACTGCAGCTAAGCCTGCTTGTAGAAGGCTCAGCTCAATAAACTTTACATAGATTTTGCTCTGATGTTATTCCAGGGAAGTCTTGCTCAGAACCCCAAATTCAGGCTGGCTTTTTTCTTTACTGGGTGGCCACCATTTACCTAACAGTACCATGGAGAACAGAAACATGAGGACAAAAATGCGTACTAAAGTCTACATTGCATGCATGAAACCTAAACTATCTGTTCTGTGACTGGATTAATACAGACTCTTTGGCAACTCTTTACTGACTCATACCTACAATGAGTGACCAAAAATAGGAAAGAGAATAAAGAAAAGTGGAGAGAAGCTTGAGGTAGACCTCTGGGCCTCTTTCTGGCTGGGAAAAATACAGAGGCTATGTGCTTCCCTTCCCCTGTTGCACGTGGTGGGAGACACTAGGAAACTATTCTCAGAGCTGTGAGAAAACTTCCTGAATTCCCCAGCTTCCATTAATTTCTACCACCCTGTATTTCCTTGCCTCCCCAATTACCAAAAAGATTTGAGTCCTATGAAGGATGAAAACCTGTCCTGGGAGAGAGGAATGAGAAAGAATTGGAGGATTCCTAGGGCAGAGAGTCAAGTCGAAGGGGGGCACTTCTTAGCCACTGATTTTAGAGACAGAGAGACAAAACTGCCCAATGGCCTTATCTCCTGGCTGGCATCGTTAAGATATGTTACTAGGTTTAGGGGTGCCAGAATCTCCTTATAGAAGTGATTTTTTTGGTTCTTTCTGTCATAAACAACAAATTCATCAAGACAAGTGCAAAGGGTAAAAAGGTTTTACATTTATTAAAATTATGAGAATAAAAATGCTCTACAAAGTGAGTTTTGGCCAACTAAAGGTAAGAAAAAAAATACATCCTGCAAGCCATAGGGTGTGCCACTGGAAAAGTTAACAATGGCACCTGGATTGATGGTGGCCATTTTTTTGTATCTTCAACTCCTCAGGGTGATATCAGGTCTAGGCAGTTCTACCAAAAACTTGTCTTATATCTCATGAGAATTAAAGATAGAACTCTGATTGCTTCCTGGTGCAGGTCTTTGGGAAACATTTTGTGCATGGTTACTGCAAGTCTGTGATCGATAGGTCATACCCACTCTCCAAGACAGTTTGCCACACGCTAATCTCCTGCCTCATACTTAACCTAATAGTTAAGTTACTCTCTTGACAAATTCATCAAGTTTTCTCCCATTAGACAGGCAGCTTGACAATTCTCTACATGTAGGTACAAACAATTTTCTTACTGACTTCTGACAGGTTTTCCTCAGCCCAGCTGGTGAGCCACAACATCCCAAGGTAATTGGAGAGTACATAAACTGCACTAGGAATGCTTACAGACCCTTTCAGAAGGAAGTAGCTGTATACATATGGGGACCTCACACCCTCAGCACCATACACAGAGTTATGAGAATTTATGTCTCTCAGGGAGAAATGAGGCAGAAGATTATGTCATAGCAAACTGGCTGGACACCTGAGCAAGATCCATCACAGAGACTCAGGAGACGTGCACAAGCGCTGTACCTGGGACCAATCTTTAACTCTTTTCATGAGAACTGAAGCATGTTTTTGAGACCTGACATCTGTCTGAGGAGTGCACAATACAAAAGATGTACCTCATTGCTGTCGTGAACCTTTTCATGAGCCTGCTCTCATTCTCTAAACCATTCTTCTTTTCCTGTTCTTAATTAGCCCACACTCACTTTTCAGAGTATATTTCTTTATCTAGCTTTAATACCTTTAATACGTATAAAACCTCACTATCTTTTCCACTTTACTTGATAAAACCTCACTATCATCTTTTCCACTTTACTTTTCTTTGTTCAGGACAGGGAAAAAAAGTAAAAAAAAAAACACCTCTAGAAGTCCCAAGGACCCTAGAACCTAGTAACAAAACTACAAATAAATTTATATTGTTACCAGCTGTCTATGTTTGTTTGCTCTCCGTTGATCATACCAAAGGAGACTAATTATTTTGGCCAAAAGAAAAAACAATATATTCAACACTAGCTCTGAGAAGATGGGAGTGCCTCAGTAACCAAATAACAATCTCCCTATGACTGGTGTCTTAGGGATTTTGTAGCAAGAAAGGGAGGAGGAAATACAATGAGATAGTGAACATATTCAGATTTTTTCATCCCTTCCTGGACCTCACTGTCTCTCTCACTTAGCTTTGGAAATGAACCTAGATTTTGAACTCCTGGTATCAACATTAGCTTAATATCAGGGCTAAAAAGTGTGGTGGCTATGACTGAGGCATGAGGAAATTTGGAGAAACTACTTTTCTTTAAGGAAAAAAATTCTAACTTTTAAGGGCCTATTTTTACCTACTGCTTACAAAGCCAAGGAAATGGACATTTAGTACTTTTAGTGTCATCTTTTTAACTGACACATCACCTACTTGTGCCTCACGTTGTTTTTTACCATATCTTTATTTGTTCAGGTGTCAAGTCACACCAAGCTTTATTTAGATTGATGTACTTATCTACAATTTTCTAGGCTCTAACTTTATTATCATTTTCTTTTTACTCTTATTATCCTTCTTCTTTTCTTTTTTTAATAATTTATTTTATTTTAATGGTACATTTTAGATGTATATAGTGATAAAATTCATCATAGGGGATTTGTACATGTACATGATAAATCTGGTTGCTTCTTTTTTTCCCATTCCCCTCCCCTCCCTTCACCTTCTCCCTTCTTATTTACAAAAACTTTGTTTCCATTTTTTCCTTCCATTTCTTATTTCTCTTGTCCCTCTGTTCCCTTCCTCTTCCCACTTGCTTGTTCTATTTCCCATCTGGACATCATCTTCCCTTTCTCAATATAATACATTTTAATCTTTATTTACACTTTCAGTTTCTCAGACTAGAGAAACTATGCGGTATTTAAACATGTGTGTCCGATTTATTTCACTTAATAGTATGGCCTCAATATGCATCCATTTACCTAGAAATATCTCAAACTTATCATTCTTTGTGACAGAGTACTACTCCATTGTATAAAAAAAACACATTTTCTTTATCCATTCCTTGGTTGATGGGCATTTGGATTGTTTCCAAGGTTTAGCTATTACAAACTGTGCCTCTATAAACGTGGGTGTGACTATATAGCTATGATAGCATGCCTTTAATTCTTTGGGGAAGATAGCAAGAAGAATAGCTGAGTCAAGTGGAAGCTCTAGTCCTACTTTCGTGAGGAATCGCTACACTGATTTCCACAGTGGTTTCACCAGTATACATTTGGACCAACAGTGGAGAAGAGTTCCTTTTTTCTCCACAGCCCTTCCGGCATTTGTTATTGGCGGATTTGTTGATAATAGCCATTCTTTCTGGAGTGAGGTGGAATCTCAGAGTTCTTTTAATTTGCATCTCTCCAATGACCAGTAATGCTGAACATTTTTTCATGTCTATTTGCTGTTTCTAGTTTTCCATCTGGGAAGTTTCTATTCATTTCAGTTGCCCACTTTTGGATTGGGTCTTTAAATTTGGGGAGTCTGATTTTTTTTTAAGTTCCTTATATGTTCAAGATGTTACTCCTTTGATGGAGGGCTAGCTGGCAAAATTTTTTTTCCCACTCTGTGGGTTGTCTCTTCACTCTGCTGGTGGTTTCTTTTGCTGTGCAAAAGCTTTTTAATAAGATCAGGTCCCAATTGTTGATTCTTTGTGATATTTCCTGAGCAACTGGGGATTTGTTCATAAAGTCCTTGCTTACACCTATGTCTTCAAGAGTTCTACCTATTCCAACAGATTTAGTGTTTCTGTTTTAATAGTAAATCTTTGATACACTTTGATTTTAGCTTAGTGCATGGGGAAAGATACGAGTCTAGTTTTAACCTTCAGCATGTGGAGAGCCAGATTTTCCAGCACCATTTATTAAAGAGGTTATCTTTCTTCCAGTGAGGTTGTTTGGCCCTTTTCTCAAAGATAAGGTGACTGAGAGTGTTTGGACCTGTTTCTGCATCTTCTAATCTGTTCCATTGGTCCTGGGGTCTGTTTTTGTGCCAGTACCATGCTGTGTTTTTATTACAGAGGTTTGTAACATAGTGTTAGGTCAGGGATTGTGATAGCCCCTGCTTTGCTTTGGTTGCCCTGAATTGCTTTGCTATTCTAGGTTTTCTTTTTGGTTCCAAATGAATTTTAGGATTGTCTTCTCTAATTCTGTGAGGTATGCTAAGGGTAATTTAATAGGGATTGCATTAAATCTGTATAACAGTTATGACCATTTTCACTATATTGGTTCTTCCTATCCAGGAGGAAGGGATATCTTCCCATTTTCTGATATCTTCTTCAGTCTCCTTTTTCAAAGTACTGTAGTTTCCATTGTAAAGATCTTTTACTTCCTTTATTAGATTGACTCCTAGGTATTTCATTTTTGTTGATGCTGTTGCTTCGCTAATTTCTCTCTCGGTGAGTCTGTTGTTTGTGTGCAGGAATTCTATTGATTTCTGAGTGTTGACTTTATATCCAGCTATGCTGATGAATTTGGTTATTAAATGTAGAAATCTTCTGGTGGAGTTTTTCATGTCTTCTATGTAGAGTATCATGTCATCTGCAAATAATGATAATTTAACTTCTTCTTTTCCTATCCTTATTCCTTTTATTTCTTTCTCTCATCTAATTGCTCTAGCTAATGTTTCCAGAACTCTATTGAATAAGAGTGGTGAGAGTGGACATCCTTGTCTTGTTCTGGACTTTAGAGTGAAAGCTTTTAGTTTTTGACCATTTAGTATGATGTTGGCTGTTGGTTTGTCATAGATGGCTTTTATCAGATTGAGATAAAGACCGTCTATTCCAATTTTCTGCAGGGCTTCTATCATGAATCAGTGTTGGACCTTGTCAAATGCCTTTTTTGCATCTCTTGAGATGATCATATGTTTTTTGTCCTTGGCTCTGTTAATATGGTGTATCACATTTATTGATTTGCGTATGTTGAACCATCCCTGCATCCCTGGAATGAATCCTACTTGGTCATAGTGTATAATCTTCTTGATAATTTGTTGCATTCTGTTTGCCAGTATCGTATTGAGGATTTTTGCATCTCTTGAGATGATCATATGTTTTTTGTCCTTGGCTCTGTTAATATGGTGTATCACATTTATTGATTTGCGTATGTTGAACCATCCCTGCATCCCTGGAATGAATCCTACTTGGTCATAGTGTATAATCTTCTTGATAATTTGTTGCATTCTGTTTGCCAGTATCGTATTGAGGATTTTTGCATCTATTTTCATTAATGAGATTGCCCTATAGTTCTCTTTTTTTGTTGGATCATTCTCTGGCTTTGGTATCAGGGTAGTGCTTGCTTCCAGGAATGAATTTTGGAATATTGCTTCTCTTTCAATTTCGTTAAAGAGTTTGAGGATTAGTTGCCTTAAATCAACTCTAAATTTTTTGTACAATTCAGCAGTGAATCTATCAGGACCTGGGCTTTTCTTTGTTGGTAGATTTTTTTAATTACTTCTGCAATTTTAGTGGCTGACAATTGTTATTTAGAGTTTTTATATCTTCTTGATCCAATTTGGTAATTCATACGCATCTAGGAATTTGTCTATTTCTTCTGTATTTTTGATCTTATTAGAATACAGGTTCTCACAGTAGGTGTTGATGTTCTTTTGGATTTCTTCAGGATCTGTAGTGATTTCACCCTTTTCATTCCTAATTGTATGAATTTGGGTCCTTTCTTTCCTTTTTTATAAGGTTGACTAAGTGTTTATCAATTTTATTTAATTTTTCAAAGAACTAACTCTTTGATTCATTGATTCTTTGTGTTGTTTTCTTCGTTTCAATTGTGTTAATTTCAGCTCTGATCTTATCATATTCTTCCTTGTAAATGCCTTGGGTTTGACTTGGTCTTCATTTCCAGAAGCTTGAGGTTCAACATTAGGTTGTTTATTTGAGTTCACTCTGTTTTTCTGATATGGTTGTTCAATGCTGCACATTCCCCTCATAGATCTGCTTTCATCGTGTCCCACAATCTTGAGTAGGTTGTATTCGCATTATCGTTCAAGTGTAGAAACTAATTTCTTCTTTAAGTTCATCTCTGACCCACTGTTTGTTCAGGAGCATGCTATTTAATTTTCATGTGTTTATGGCGTTTTTGTGATTCCTTTTGCTGTTTATTTACAGTTTCAATGCACTATGGTCTGATAGTATGTATGGGAGAATTTTGATTCCTTTGCCTTTATTTAATCATGTTCTATGAGCTAGTATGTGGTCTATTTTGAAGAAAGTCCCATGTGCAGTTAAGAAGAATGTGTACTCTGATGTTGTGAGGTGGAATACTCTGTATACGTCTACTAGGTCCATTTGTTCAAGAGTGTGGTTTTGTTCTGATATGTCCGTCTCGACTTTTTGTCTAGTTGATCTGTCTATTTGTGATAGTGGGGTATTGAAGTACTCCATTTCAATCGTATCAGTTCTTCTTTGGTTTTTCATGTCCATCAATATTTGCTGTATGTAGTTAGGCAGGCTGGTATTTGGTGCATATATATTTATGATTGTCTCTCTTCTTCTTGGATTATTCCCTTTACAAGGATGTAGTGACCTTGTCTTTCTTAAGGAGTCTTGGCTTGAAATCCACTCTGTATGCAAATAGAATGGTTACCCCTGCTTTTTTCCGGGTTCCTGTCGCATGAAGTATTATTTTCCATCCTCTGACTTTCAGTCTATGAATTTCTTTTTGAATTAAGTGTGTTTCCTGTATGCAGCATATTGCTGGATCTTGCTTCCTGACCCATTCTGCCAGTCCACTTCTTTGGGTTGGTGAGTTGAGACCATTTACATTGATAGTTATAACTGACATATGTTGACTTATTTTTGTCACATTATTTACCTGTTGTGGGCTTCCTAGTTTTTCCCTTCTGTTTAGTTACTTGCCTTGCGTGAAGGAGTCATTCTGTTGTGATGCCTGGAGTTGTAGTCTTAATTTTCTCTTTCCAGAACGTCCTTCAGAGTATTTTGGAGTGCTGGTTTGGTGGTCATGAATCTCTTCAGGTGTTCTTTGTCATGGAAGTATCTTGCTTCTCCATCAATTTTCAAAGACAGTTTTGCAGGGTAGATCAGTCTGGGCTGAAAGTTGTAGTCTTTTAGGGCTTGAAATACTTCAAGCTCTCCTTAACTTGAGGGCTTGTGTTGAGAAGTCTGCTGTGATTCTGATGGGCTTTCCTTGATAGGTTATTTGTATCTTTTATCTAACAGCTTTCAATATTCTGTTCTCATGTTGAATTTCTGGAAATTTGACTATTATATGCCTTGGGGTAGATTTTTGTTGATCATGGCTAATTGGAGTTCTGTATGCCTCACTTATCTATATGTCCAGGTCTTTTTCCATACTTGGGAAGTTTTCTGCCATTATTTCTGTGAACAGGTTTTTTATGTGATTTGTGCAATCTCCCACTTTTTCATTAACTCCAATGAATCTTGTGTTACTTTTCTTTGTGTCCTCTAGCAGCTGTTGTATTGATTTTTCATGGTCCCTTACCATTTTGAAGAACTCTTTCTTTTCTTGATCATTAATCACAATCTTGTCTTCTATATTTGAGATTCTCTCTTCACATTGTTTCATTCTACTGCCGATAATTTCAATGGAATTTTTAATCTCTTGGACATCTGTTTGAATCTGTTTCATGACTCCCATTTCTTTTCTGTGTTGGGCATTTATGCTTTCCAATATTTTTCTAAGCTCTTCTATTTCTTTTTTTTAATCTCTAACTGCTCTAGAGTCACTAATCATGTCTTTCATTCTGGAAATGATTTCTGTTTTGCTTTTTTCTAGAGCCTCACTCATCTGTTACTTCTGCTGTTACTGCTTCCAAGAGTCTGGGTGGGACTTTCAGATTGTTTCACTTCATCAGCCCCTAGGTTTGCTTTTGGTGAGCTGGAGGTATGGTGTTACATCTTATTTGTGTGTCTTCTCATTTTGTATTTTTTCTTCTTTTGTTTAGTTCCTGGGTTGATGCTTATGAATTGCCTGTGGCAGGTAGCTTTTTTGTTAGTTTTGAGAACCTTTTGGAAGTGACTACTTCCTCAGAGATGTCTTACAGGTGTAGCTGGTTTTCGTATTATGAGTCTCTTGCAAAATCTTGCCTCTTCAATTTGTTGGGTCTGAGACGTTGGCATTTGGCCCGCCCTTAGTTCTTTGACTGTGGCCTATAGTGTTATTTGTGACCCTCTGCCAATCTCAGTCTTAACATGCAAGGAAGAACTGAGTAGAATAATTCTATCACCTTGGCTAAAGTAGTAAAATCATCACCAACAATAGCATGAAACACAGTCTAGAAAATAAAAAAATGTGGCAACTATTGATCTGCCATATTAACTAGATTTGTGGTTATATAACAATATCCAAAATATGCTAGAAACTTTCATGCATTAAATATGCCCTCAATATGGAGATTTTATTCTCAGGGAGAAAATTCAAAAGAGACTCGGAGGAAACCATAGAGAAATAGAAGAATAGAAAGAGATGAGAAGCAAGGTTGG
>PVJO010031948.1:0-13750 GCA_004026905.1 Hystrix cristata
GCCATTTTAGTCATATTCAATTCATAATTGAAAAGTTAAAAATATGAAGAATTGCAATAAAATACAAGAATACGGGTAGGTCATGTTTGAGTGATAAGGCTGTGTGCCCATGCTTTTAGGATAAAGTCCACGTTATCAACACAGTTCACAACAAAGCCTTGTCTTGCCACGTCCCCTCTATCCTCCTCTTACCGCTAGGTCAAGCCATACAGGTCTTTTTTCCTTCTGGTTTCTCTGTACCTTGCGCCTACTTTTCTTCTGCTTTGCTGGATGATCCCCTCAATCCAAGTCCCCATGAATTTCCCTGGAGGCATTCTACAGCTACCGTGTCATGTCCATGACAGTCTTCTCTACCTTCCTGAAGCAATGTATACTTTAGAATCCCTTTCCGTTCCACTCATCACACGTGATTCCTTTACATATCTCATCTGCTGGGAGCACTGTAGCTTTATGGTGAAGAGCTTGCATTCTAGAGAGTGTCTGACTTGAAACTTGTCTCTTGATCTTCCATTTCTTAGCTGCAATAACTTGAGCAAATTACATCATGTTAATTCTCAGTTTTTCAGTCTGTAAGTGGAGGCAATGACAGTATTAATCACCAGCCAGAGTTGTCATAGAAAAACACAGATGTAAGTCAACCCAGTGCCTGGCATATATGCTGGGGCATGCTTATGTATTGTTGATATTGACAATTTCCAAAGATTTGTATTACAGACCAATGTGTCTTCGGTTCCTTCCAGAATATTCACCAAATCATCCACAGTTATTGAATAAATGAATAAACACATTAAAATGTAGGAAGATTAAAACATTTTGTTGTGTTAAAAATCTTTTGACTGAATTCACATTAAAAAAAAAAACTATTCGACTGATGCATTAAAATGCACCAATTATTTAAATCTCAAGCAACAAGTCCTACTACTTAGGAAATTAGAATCAGCTCAAAACTACTTTTGTCTATTGATTAGTAATTTGATTTCCCTAAAGACAAATGTTCAGGATTAGAATGAGCCTAGCATGTAGGCATAACAAAGAGACATTTTCTGTAAAATGCATTGTATCGAGTTCTCTGCAAATCAAATCTAAAAATTGTTAATTTTTATTGATTGATATTGGCATCATGAAATGTGATAAAGAGGTATCCATTAAGTGTTCCAGGATTCAAGTAAATGAGTTTTATAAAACCCGTGTGCAATAACTACTAGAAATGAACAAGGATGCTAAGCAGTTATTTCATACGTGTTCAAGACTGAAAAAGAGTAATTGGTCTTAAATTTAAGAACTACAGTATTGATTGAGTTTCTTGAGCCTCAAGTTGACAAAGCACTATAATAGGCTAGGCAAGATAGCTTTGAATTCAAGGGAATAAAAGGAAGTACTTTTTATAAAAAAGATAATATTGCATAAAAAGTGTATTGAATTCCCTTTCTCCTGGAAAATCTTTATTTTCCCTTATCCATCACGTCATGTTGTTTGAACATATATTCTCTCATCTCCCTTTCCTACCCACCTACACTGATGATGTTTTTAGCTTATATGAACAAAAAGGGGGTTTTAGGATTTTTTCTGAAGTACTGAGGATTGAACTCAGGGCTTTTGCACTGAGCTGGATACTCAGTCCTTTTTAAATTTTTAAATTTTGAGACAGAATCTTGCACAAGATTCTTTGCACACTCCACATTGCCAAGCTTGCAAGCTCTTTCTCAGCCACTCCATCTCCCTCGACTGTGACCTTGGATCCCCTACAATTTCCATGTGCATGAACCATTTCCTGCTCTGGGTTGCAGCTGGCCTTCATGCTGGAGGTTTTCTGTCCCACAGCCATGCTGGTTCCTCCTTGCTGAAGAGCCACATACTTGTTTGCATGTGTGCTTTTCCCCACATGGCTCCCAGGGAGCTCCTGAGTACATTAAGGTAGTTCTGGTAACCTCTTCCTCTTTGCCAGTGAACTGGATAGGGGTTGGCATGTGACTGGTTTTACCAAAGACCTAGGAAGGAAACCATGTTGGGGCTTTCTAGGAAAAGTCCTCATCACTGATTAAAAGTAACAAATAGAAAAAAAAAAACAGGATCCCCATCTTCTGCCTCAGTCTACTTTCTGTTGCTTTAACAAAATACTTGAGGCCTGGAATTTTATAAAGAAAATGGTTTAGTTAGCTCCAAATTCTTGAATTTTAAGAGAATTGGTACCAGCATCTACTCGGCTCTGGTAAGGGCCTTCCTCTACATTATAACATGGTGATGGAATCATGGTAGAAGTCTCATGAAGAAGGGGCCACATAGTAGGCAAGACACAAGGAGCCTCAGGGGCTAGGCTTGCACTTTCTATAACAATCCATTTTTGTGGAGACTAATGGGTATCCCATGAAAACTACATTAGTCTCTTCTGAAGACAGTGCCCCAGTGACATAATTACCTCCTGCTAGACCTCACCTTTTAATGATTCTACCACCTCTCAAAATGCCCACACGGGGACCAAGCTTCTGCAATGAACTTTGGGGGACACTTCAAACCATATCCAAACTAGAGCATCCCTCCTGACCATTGCTAAGTCTGGGTAGAATGCAAGAAGCACAGCACTATCTCACAAACCACAAGGGAGCTAAACTGATGAACTAGAGGTGGCAGAATAAAAAATGTACAGAGATGAAAACAGATGACGAAATGCCTAATTAGCTAAACATAGAACTGCCCTACAGCACAGTAAAAGGGGAAATCATCCTCTTTCTTTTAATGAAATTGAATCTAGGTTTTCTTTTTGTAATTATGGTGATTTTAAAATTCTGCTATTTCGGTCCTGACCAGGAGTCATACAAGCTGTTTCCCGTCACTGGTGAGGTTAACTTTGCCCCCTTGTTTGAGGTGGTGTCTGCCTGCTTCCTCTGCTTTAAACTCATTATTTTTCTTATATTTAACATGTAGGGAGGTTCTTTGATACTGGAAATTTCCCCTTCTTTATTAAAACTTTTACACAATAGTATCAGTATCCATTGATTCTTCTTGCTTGAATCAATTATTATTGTGGCAGTTATCAAATAGGACATTCTATGACCCTTTAAAAAGTTTTTTTATTGGAATAAAAGGTACCTAACATAAAATTTACAGTTTTATCCTATTAAAGTGTACAGTTGAGTGGCATTAAGTACACCTGCACTGTTCACTTCAAAATGACAGATTTCACTTCAAACCAAAACTGATCAGGATAGACAAAGAAAGCCACTATATATTGGTAAAAGGAACAATTCATCTAGACGTGATAACAATTGTAAATATATATGCACCAAATGTGAGCACACCCAATTTCATGGAAGAAAAAAAACCCCTTTACTTGACATAAAAGGACAGATAGACACCAATACATTAATAGTGGGGGACTTTAATATCCTACTCCAGCAAATATGTCAACCAGACAAATATCAGCAACAACAATAAAAAAAGTCAGATTTCACCTACAGTATAGGTCAAATGGAATTAACAAACATCTATAGAGATCTACTGTTTCGTCCAACAAGACTTGAGTACACATTCTTTTCAGCAACCCACAGAACTTTTTCCAAAATAGGCCATAAAGACCATACAGTAAGTCTCAATAAAAACAAAAGAATGAAAATAATCTCATGCATCCTAACAGACCACAATAGAATGAAACTAGAGATTAAAAGCAAAGTAAATCACAGAAACTACACAAACACATGGAAATTGCATAATACACTCTCAAATGATCAGTGGATCTCTGAAAAAATTGGGGAAATTAAAAATTCCTAGAATTACATGGTAATGGAAACACAACATAATCAGAATCTGTGGGATACGATGAAAGCTGTTCTAAGAAGGAAGTTTATAGCTATGAGTTCTTATATTAGAAAAAGAAAGGAATACCAAATAAATAATTTAATGATGCATCTCATGGTCCTAGATAAACAAGAGTAAACAAAATCCCAACGAAGAAAAGAAATAATGAAGATCAGAGTAGAAATTAATAGAATGGAAACTAAATAAATACAATGGATCAATGAATCAGAGTTGATCCTTTGAAAAAATAAACAAAATTGATAAACCCCTAGCCAAACTTGCTAAAAGAGAGAGAAGCCCAAAATTAAATAAAATTAGAGATGAAAAGGTGAAATTATAACAGATACCACCACAATCCAGAGAATTACCTGAAAGTATTTTGAAAGTATATCTCTATAAATTGGAGAATTTAGGAGAAATGGATAAATTCTTAGACATATATAACCTACCTAAATTGAACCAAGATGATATAAAAAATCTAAACAGATCAATAACAGCAATGGGCTACATAATAATTAAAACTCTACCATCTAAGGAAAACCTAAGATCCGATGG
This sequence comes from Hystrix cristata, assembly GCA_004026905.1. Lineage (NCBI taxonomy): Eukaryota > Metazoa > Chordata > Mammalia > Rodentia > Hystricidae > Hystrix > Hystrix cristata. The sequence continues at coordinate 4,348 of PVJO010031948.1, forward strand.
ATTAATTACTGTGTTCTATAAGACCTTTAGAGAAGAACTAATACCAGTGTTCCAAACTCATTCTTATATGCTGGCCTTACTGTGATACCAAAACCAGATTAGGATTCAACAGAAAAAGGAAACTATAGGTCAACATCCTTAATGAACATGGATGCAAAAATCCTCATTATGAGCCTTACAGGCACAATTCCATAAAGCATTAAAAAGATCATACAACATGACCAAGCTAATTTTATCCAGGGAAATAAGGATGATTCAACATATGTAAGTCAATAAATGTAATACACTGTGCAGAAAATTCAAGGATAAAAATCACATGATTATCTCAACAGATGCAGAAAAAGCCTTTGACAAAATCCAACATCGCTTTATGATAAAATCCCTGATGAAAATAGGTCTAGAAGAATCTTAAACTAATAAAAGCCTTATGTGACAAACCCATAGCCAACATTATCCTGAGTGGGGAAAAATTGAAAGAAAGCACCCCCTCTAAAATCAGGAATAAGACAAGGGTGTCAACTTTTACCACTTCTGTTCAATAGAGTACTTGAAACTTTAGCCAGGGCAATCAGGCAAGAGCAAGAAATAAAAGTGATACAAATAGAAAAAGAAGAACTCAAATAATCTCTAGTTGCAGATGAGATTATTTGTTACATAGAAGACCCCCAAAATTTCACCAGAAGACTTGCAAATACGATAAATTCAATAAAGTGGCAGGCTACAAAATCAACACACAGTACTCAGTGGTGTTCCTGTACACTAATAATCCACTGAGAAAGAAATCTGCCAATCAATTTCATTCTCAGTAGCTTCAAAAGAAATAAATACTCAGGAATCAACTTACCCAAGGAGATAAAAGATATCTACAATAAAAGTTACAGAACATCAAAGGAAGAAATTTAAGAAGACATTAGAAATTGGAGAGACTCCCCTTTGTTCATGAATCAGTAGAACTAATGTGAAAATGGCCACATCACCAAAAGGGATCTACAGATTCAATGCAGTCCCTATTAATATAGCAGTATCATACCTCACAGAACTAGAAAAAAAAATCCAGCAGTTTATATGGAACCAGTAAAGTCCTAGACTAACTAAAACAATCCAGAGAAAAATCAGCAGGTGAGCGGCATCACAGTGCTGGGCTTCAAGCATACAGCAAAGCCATAGTGACAAAAAGATGAAGATACTGGCAAAAAAGAAACCAATGGAATAGAACAAAGGCAGTGGAGGGCTGGGGATTTAGCTCAGTGATTAGAGTGCTTGCCTTGCAAGAATAAGGCCCTGAGTTCGACCCCCGGCACCACAAAAAAAAAAAAAAAAAAAAAAAGAACAAAGGCAGTGGAATGGACTAAAAGATAGAGAAACAAAAACCACACCTGATTTTTGACAAAAGGGTCAAAATGTATGTTGGAGAAAAGATAACCTCTTTAATAAGTGGTGTTGGGAAAACTGGATATCAACACACAGAAGACTGAAACTAGATCCCTGTTTCTCACCCTGTACTAAAATAAAATCAAAATGGATCAAAAAACCTAGATATAAACCCAGAAATTGAAACTGCTGGAAGATAACATAAGAGAAGCCCTGGAAAGCCACTGACACAGGTGAAGACGTCCTTAACAGGACCCCAGAAGCACAAGAATTAATGTAAAGAATTAACAAATTGGATTACATCTAATTAACAAGCTTCTGCAAAACAGAGAAGATTTAACAAAGTGAAGAGATAACCCACCAAATGGAAGAAAATCTTCACTAATTGCTCTTCTGAGAGAGGATTAATATCTAGAATATATAAAGAACTCACAAAATTAATTCAAAATAAACAACCAAATCTGTAAGTGGGCAAGTGAACTGAATGATCTTAAAGAAGAAGTACAAGTGGGCTATAAATATTGTAATGGCACCATCATTCAGAGAAGCTAAAATCCAAGTGTTCATTAAGATAAAAGGACACACAAAATGTATCATATATATACACAACAGAATGTTAGCTTGAAAAGGAAAGGGAATCTTGTCACACACTAAGACATGGATATACCTTGAGGGCATTATGCTAAGTGAAATAAGGCAGGCATAGAAGGACAAATACCATATGATTCCACTTACATTAGCTATCTAGTGTCATCAAATTTACACATATGGAAATTCAGTGGTGGTCACTAGGGGCTGGAGAGGGGAGAATGGGCTGTTCGGTTAGTGGGCAGAGTTTTAATTTGAGAATATGAAAAAGAGTTTTGGAGGTGGATGGTAGGATGGGTGCAACAGTATATAAATATACTTACTGCCACTAAACTGTATAGTTAAAATGGTAAATTTCATGTTTTGTATATATTATTCCAATTAAAAATGTTCTAGTGTCATCTGCAAAGGACACAAAAGACATTTATGAAGGGCAATGTGAACATCAAAGAGAATAATTATTGCAGTAATTTAATATATATGTATGAATTATTTTAGAATTTAGAAGTTTATGGTACCAGAAATTTCTCACTTATTAATCACTTTCCTATACCACTATGACACCCGCTAGCTTGTTATTCTGCAAACTGGTAAATGAAAGCAAAAGAATTACAAGAAAACCGGCATGTGTAGGGAGAAATAACATTTGCAGCTGGTTTGAAGCATCTGTCTTTTTGGCCTTCTTGTTTTGGTTCTCACTGTCCCCAAAACCTAGTTATTGTCATGTGTGTCCAGCCTAACAGATGAGGCTAGATATGGCCATTCAAAAGAAAAATGATTGAACATCAACATGTTTGTTGTGGGGCATGAACCATAGCCAGGAATGCAAAAATGAGCTTTACTCATGATATGTAACTCCAGTAGTTGAAAAAATATTACATAATTACTCTTCTAAGATAACCCGGAAGTGAAACTTAGAACACTAAAGCTAGAAACTTTGTAAATTGGAATTTGAGTATCATGAAACATATTATATAAATATGCACAAATCTGCACTTGCTTGTAGATTTTGTCTACATTTATTATAGAACTTTATAAACATTTTTTGACTGGATTCTTCTCCATGAACAAAAGCATGTTTCTTAAACAGTTAAGGACATTAATAACTATTTATACTTTATTTAATGCCCATTTTACTGATGTCATAATTTATTTAAACAATTAGCATTCTATCAAGCTTCCCGTGTAAATAATTAATACTCCTCTAAGTATATTCATGCTCTTTGGAATGAATAAATAAAATCTTACACATTTAACAGATTAAATTACATTTCATTGATTGCAAACCTATTTAATCAAACTCTTCTAAATATCAAATAAAATTACAAATCTCATTGATCTAATGTTTTGCAGATCTTAAAAACCAGAAAAAAGGCATGGAAGAATAGCAGTAATTATAAAACTGATTTCACTTACTAGTACTAGTTACAAAACGTTCTAATTTCATAGGTTTATTTATTTAGTATATCTTTCAGAATTTGCCTTCTTGGGATTGCTATGATTTTTCAATGAGATAGAGAGAGAGAGAGACAGAGAGACAGACACAGAGAGACAGAGACAGAAACAGAGAGATTTCAGACTAGCTGAGTTTACAGAACCTTGTTAAGCGCTTGGTTCTTGGTAAGGATGAATTCATTGTGCAAGTAACTGAATATTTACTCTGTAAGGGGGTGAGTCTTTTTTTACTATTCAGTTTCTCCTTTTTATCTGAATGAGACTTTTAATTCCATATCTTTTATGAAGCTTTTAATTCCTAAGGCACCATGTATTTCCAAGAACTTTCATATGTCCTGCATTTCCCAAGCTTGTCTTGCCGTTATGGCCAGATTCTTAGAATTACTGGAGATTTATGGATGACTTGCCTTATATCCAGTAAGGTCATGCAGAGTTTTCATCCGTGAGTGAATGAGGGATGATTCTCATCTTGGGACACTGGCTAACTGATTGTCTTGGAACAATTATGTGTGATTACAAGTGCTGATAAATTGCTACCTGCTGTTTCTATCTGAAAGTCTCATAGTTTCCTGAGGTCTTGTGTACTTCTTAAAGTATCATTTCTCTCTGTTTTTCAGATTGAAAATGTCTCTCTTTATGTCTTTGTTTATTCTGACATCTCAACTCTTAAGCTCATTTAGTGAATTTTAAATATCAAGTGTTATACTTTTGGACCTAGAATTTCCATTTTATTCTTTTTTTTTTAATGGTTTCTATTTCTCTGGTGAACTTTTCTCTCTTTACATGAATTATGTCCCAGAACATAGCCCTAGTAGCTGCTTTTAAATCTTTGCCCACTAGCCCCAGCCTCTGGATCGTCTTGGAATTAGTATCTACTTCTTATGGTTTAGATCTGGGATGGTGTCCAAAAGCCTCATGTGTTTAGCAGGTGACTGAGTCATGGGGTGCTGCACTCGTCATGGATTAGTCCACTGGAGGGTTGATAGCTGACTTGCTGTTAGTCGGTGGGGCTTGGTTAAAGGCAGGTTACTGTACTGTGAGTGTGACCTAAGAGGGATATCTCCCTCCCTGGTTCCTCCCTTTTCTCTCTGCTGCCTTGCTGCCCTGGCAGGGGAAGCTTTCCTCAGCCAGACCCTCCCACAATGCCATTTCCGCCTTGGAGCTACCGACTATGCAAGGTCTGAGAACTCTGAAACTGAGGCCAAATAAACCTCTTCTCCTTTTGGATGTGATGTGGGTATTGTGTCTCAGTCACAAGAAAAATGACGAAGACACTGCTGATTGTCTTTAAAGACAATGGGTCATGTTCTCCTGTTTCTTTTTATGTCAAATAATTTTGGAATGTGTTCTACACATTGCAAATGATCTATTAATTTTTGTTGGTTTTTATTTTTAAAAATTTTGTTAGTATATATTTTCCATACATAATGATCACATTCATCATAGTGAAATTGTAATTGTACATGATATGCCTTAATTCTTTTTTTCCATGTCCCTCCTCTCCTTTCAACCTTTCTTCCCCTGCGCATTGACAAAAGCTTTGTTTCCATTTGCAAATGATCTATTAAGTACATCCTGGAGTCTGTTATGTGACTCCAAAAATCACTGGCGCTTTGTTTTGTTAGGTAGTTCACTTACTAATGTCGATCTGCAACTCTGTCTTCCCCGCTCTCCTCTAGCCTGGAGATGGGGCGTGTGACTGTGATTCATAGGTTGCCAAAGGATTCAGGCAGTGTTTATGCACAGAATTGATTTCTGTAGCTGTCTCCTTTCTGAGATTTCCCCCCTCGTTTTTCAACTGCTCTTTCTTCTCAAACTCAGTCCTTCTGTTCTTCAAACCGGTAAGATTTAAACAAATTATTTTTTTAATCCTTGTTTAGCTTCTCCTCTTGGTAGGAATTGAGACTTCCCCTTAAGGGTGAAACCACAAAATTGGAAACTTACCCAGTGTCTTCCCTTCTCCATGTGTTGATCCCTTTCTAGTATGCTCCTGCTTTAGTTTGCTCTTTGCTGCATTCAAGTGGATGTCCTTGTACTTCACGCAGAGTTTACATTTGTTATTTGTGGGAAGATTGGTCCAACAGGAGCCACCCAGCTATCCCCAGAACATCTTTTTTAGAGTAAAATGTTCAGATGAATTTTTCCAGTTTTATCGTGAGATATGTTTGTCATTAAAACTTTACTATGTTATCGGAAATGATTGCAAGAGAAAGGGCTTCCTCTAAAAAATCTAGTATTAAAGAAGCTGGCTAAATGTTGTGTAAATGTAATCCCGTATTATTTTACAAGAAGTTATGGTGGAATTATCTACAAGGGGTGATTAAAGTATATGATGAATATTTAAATTTTAAAAACTTGTTACACTAAAAGTCTCATTGCAATTAACCCCCCCAAAATATTCTTTGCTTCGAGCACACTGGTCCTATCATTCTTGCCACTTTCTGAAGTAGTCTGGAAGTTCTCTTTCATGTCTCTATGAGGTGTGATTAAAAAAATATGGTGAGTTCTGCTGCCACATGCCATTTAATGGGAAGGCAGGTTCATAAATACATTACTGTGTCCTCATTCATCTTATTCAGCAGGTATGGTACCATGTGATTTCTGACTCTTCCCTAAAGTCTAAATGACCGCAAAAGGTAAATATTTTGCACAGATTCAGGACATCACGTCATCCATGACAATGCAACAAAAGACAGTCATGAAAAATGACTTCCAGAACTGCTTCAGAAAGTGGCAAGAACCATGGGATAAGTGTGTTCAAAGTTAGGAGGAATATTTTAAGAAGAATTTATGGAAGTAAGTTTCTTACTGTAATAAAATTTTACAAAACATTAAAAATTCACTGTATCTTTAGTTCATACCTCATATGTAGAATTTTGACTTCACTTGATAGCAGCTGTATGATTTGGGAAAAGATTTTTAACTGCTCTATTTTTTTTTCTTTTTATGAAAGAAAGACTGTAATTCATTGTCCCCTCTGTATCTCCAAGTTTGTATCTACAAAGTTGATACAAAGTTGATAGCTGATCAAATGACAAGCTGCTCTAAACTGTATTTTAAAATGATAGCAATTATAATAATTTCCTACATCTGATCTCACCAACTAGTCTATTTTGTGAGGGTGATAGGGACACGATAATTTATCCAAGCTCTTGATTCTCTGTCCTTTGTGTGCTGCAATCAGAATACTAGGATTTGACAGTATTGTCAGTGCAAGGCACCTATGGTCTCACCAGATGGGAGTCCCCTGTTCTTTTAATATGGATTGCCTCCATCATTTCGAAGTTTAATTTCTCATTCTGAAGGTAGCTAGACCTTGAAAGTGGTGGTATTTTTAGAAGGCAATAAAGTTTTGGGGGCTCAACTCTTATGATGGGATTAATGTAGTCCATCATAACGGTTGAATGTCATGAGAGCAGGTTGTTACAAAGTGAGCTTGACACTTCCCTTTCTCTTCTGTCTGCATGCCACTGCCTCTTGTGCTTCTCTTCCATAACATAGTGCAGCATAGGCCCTCACCAGACTGGTGCCAGGCTTTTGGACTTTCCAGCCTCCTGAAGCATCAGTCAAAATAAGCCTCTTTCATTTAAAAATTAGCCAGCCTCAGGTTTTTCATTACAGCAACAAGAAACTAACTAAGATACAGTCCATGGTGTATTCCCAAGTCTTTTCCTCAGGTTTCCATCTATATCTGCCTAGTTTTACTAACATTCCAGAGCTGACTAGACTGACTTAGCTAATCAGAATCACAAGAGTCCAGGGTACACACTAGAAAGGTAATTTATTGATCTGCAGCAGAGACCAGAATGTACTTGATATACGAGGTGCTCTGCACCATGGTATCAGTGTTTCTGTTAAATTAATAATCCAGAAGTTGTTTCTTGGTATGGAAATGGGGAAAGGAAGAAGAATGATAATTATAATAACAATGAATTTGCTGAGTGCTTTATATTTCTTTTTAAATATATTCATAGCCAACTTGCAAAGAATGTATTATCATTTTTATTTTACAACTGAAGAAATTGAAACTCAGAGAATTCATGTATCTTATTTAACATCATAAATCCCAGAAACATTGGAATCACTTGTCTGGCTGTGCTGAGATCAGATGAACCATCCTGGCCCTATAAAAAAGTCATACTCTCTAGTAATAGGGATATTTATGTCCACAGAGTCAATGTCATTGTACAGGTGATGGTATAGGATAAAGATCTTCACCTTCTTCAGAAAAGCCCTTAGAGCAAAATAAAAGACAGATCACAGGAAGTAGAGAGATAGATCTTTTTCAAATGGGAAGGGGATCAAGAGATGGAGGTGGGAGGGGAGGGAAAGGGATGAAAAAAGAATTGGCACATGTTATATGCATGCACCAATTCCACACGAGCGATGTAATCATGTAATGCAAACATGTACTAATAAAAAAATAAAAACTGTAAAATAAAGCCCTTACTATCTAGGGTCCAGGGTGACTGGCCTTCATTTTTTTTTTTAATCTCATTGCTTTCCTGATTCAGTCCTTTATCATTAATTGCTTTATTTTATATTCATGTGCTAGTCAACATATGTGATATTATGCCCATCCTCCTTGCTTGGTTGGTTAAGCAAATGTTCCCAAGGCATTTGGGAAAAAAGACACACACACAAACTTGTCTGAGACTGAGATCCTGCAAAGGGCTACTAACGTTGCTTCCCTTGAGCTGATATTCTTTATATACTGTTTTACATTTATTAAATAAGTATGGGAGACACTGATTTTATATTAGTTAAAACCGTATGTTTTCTATGTTCAAAACAAGATAATTAACTTATGATGTAAACTGATATTTTAGCCTACTTGGAATTATCCTTTATTTCACATTGTTGCCTTCACTAACTGGATGCAACTTTGAAAGAAAAGGCAGAAGTAAATTTCACAAAATAATAATACTTAGAATTTTGGTAATATTTTTTGAGCTGGATAGATGTGTGTCATTATTTAAGTACCTTATAAAATAATATCCATAAAGTACATATCATCATCCCCATTTATACAGGTAAAGAAAACAATGCATTGAAAGCTTAAGAAATTTGCCTTGGCTCTATAGCTAGAATCAAATCCAGGCCTTCTGCCAATACACTGGCCTGCCTAATAAGGTTACTGATTTCTTTGTACCAAATCATGTCTCTCTCAAATTTATATATTGAAATCTCAATCTTCAGTACCTCAAGATGTGACTGTGTTCGTAGGAGGGCCCTAAAGAGGCAATTAAATTAAAATGAGCCATTAGGGTGGGCCCTAATCCAACCCAACTGGTGTCTTACATGCAGAGGAAATCTGAATATGCAGGGCACCAGGGATACACTCGGTCTCACAGAGGAAAGGCCATGCAAGGACGACAGTGAGTAGGCAGCCAGCTGTCCACAAGCCCAGGAAAAAGCCTCAGAAGAAACCTTGTCTGCTAACTCCTTGCTCTCTGACTTAGTTATCTTCACAACTGTGAGAAATAAATTTCTACATTCAAGACACCCATTCTGTGGTACTTTATTACGGTAGCCCTGGTAAATACAACAGTCTTGTCCAAAATAAACTTTAGTATTCTTTTACCTAATTTCATTCATCAAATTATTTCCCACTGTTCTGTAATTCTTTTAGCCTGCCCACTTGCCTTCTTGCATGCCTTCCTTTCTTCCTCCCTTCCTTCATTCCCTCCTTCCCCCATCTTTCCTTCTTTTCTCCCTTTCTTCCTTCCTTTCCTCCCTCTTTCTTTCTTCCTTTCCTCCCTCTTTCTTTCTTTCTTTTCTTTGTTTCTTTTCTTTCTTTCTTTCTTTCTTTCTTTCTTTCTTTCTTTCTTTCTTTCTTTCTTTCTTTCTTTCTTTCTTTCTTTCTTTCTTTCTTTCCTTCCTCCCTTCCTTCCTCCCTCCTTCCTTCCTTTCCTCTTTCTTTCTTTCTTTCTTTCTTTCCTTCTTTCCTTCTTTCTTTCTTTCTTTCTTTCTTTCTTTCTTTCTTTCT
>PVJO010031949.1:0-13781 GCA_004026905.1 Hystrix cristata
CCTTTCCCATTCCCCATAAAAAACCCTTCGCTTCTGTAGTTCGGGGCCTTTACCGCTGTCTCCTGCGTGGGACATGTATTGGCCCAGAGCTCTGTTTAAACAATAGCTTGTTGCTTTTGCATCGAATCTGGTCTCTTGTCGTTCTTGAGCGCCGCTCTCCCTTGTCCCGGGTAAGTTGGGGAAGGTTTCAGCCTTAACAGTGGATGTCGCTGCCACCTTCACAGGCCACTGCTACCCACTGTGGCAGTGATGGCACCTTATCTCGTGCCTCAGAGAGCCCCTTTGGGGTGATCCAACAGTGCTGGTGGCCCAGCTGTCTTCTGAGTGGGGCAGAGGCCAAGGTGGTTCCGAGGTGACCAGCTTTCTGTCCCCCTTTGTGCGGATGGGGTCCTGACTGTCCTTGCTTCCCTGAGCCCCTTGGCACCTGCTCGTGGGGGGTGGCTCCTAAGGCGTGAAAGCCAAAGCAGGTCTGTTCTGAAGCTCACAGCTGCTCAGCTGGTTGACCAAGCAGCCATCCCTAGACTTTATCAAAGCAGTTTGTGCACAAACCCTGTTCTCTTCAGTTTCGCTACACAGACTTACTTAAAGCCAAAAGTTTTACAAATGCTTTATATAACTTAAGGCTTTTTGGTTGCAAGTAACAGAAACTAAACTACAGTCTTAACCAAGATAAACAGAATGATTATTTTCTTCCAGCCTCAAGGAATGCAAAGCAAGAGCTGGAGCTGGACTTGGGGATGGAACTGGAGCCCGGGTCAGTGCCAGCCCCAGAAGGTCCTCACTGGTGATCTCTGTTGCTTCTCTGGTGGTGACTCCTTATTCTTCCTCTTCCTCCTTCTCTTTTTCCTTAGCATCTTTTTCTTCTTCTCCTTCTCCATATCCTTCTTCTTGCTCCTCTTCTTTTCCCTCTCCTTCTCCTCCTTCTGTCCTTCTTCTTCCGGCCTCTATGTCCCAGATGGCCTGACAAACTCTGGCTTCTACGCCACAGATCGGTGCAATTAACTTTCTCTGGTTCCAGCTACCAATTCCCAAGGATGGGACTTCTTGGCCACCTCAGCCAGCTGCTCCTGCAGGGCTAGGTCTGCAGGGGGCCTGGGACATTTCTTCTTTTTGCACCAGGGCAGAATGAATATGTGACTCTTTCTCCAGGGCAGATTGAATATGTGACTCTTTCTCCAGGGCAGATTTCCATGAAAATGCTGAGAGGTCCAGGATGTGCCCTGCTTCCGGTCCTCTGTCCTGTGCTCACCGGTCGTCTCTAGATGACCTCAATCCTAGCTCCTCCCTTTGCAGATCCTCTGGCCCGGTTTGTCCAAGGGAGGGACTCCCACGCCCTCCACTCTGCAGTCAGGGCTGGCAATCGCACGCTCAGCATCTCATGTCTGGCCAAAGTCCTCAAACTCTCTGCTTTTGTGTCTGCTGTTTCCTGCCTGCTGCCCTGCTAGGCAACATGCCAGTCCCGCTGCTAATCCAGCCTTCAGCCACCTTCTTTCCTGCAGTGGAACTTGTCCTGCGGGTGGACGCTGTCCCCCAGGAGAAGCCTCAATTAAACATCTGTGAAAGGAATAAGTGAGTGTGCAACGGCAGACGCCACTGTGTCACTTGTGGTCCTGAATAACAGCAGTGGACAAAGAGGGAGGGAGGAAGGGGCAATCTTACTGTCCCACAGGGTGTACACTCTGGGCACCATCCTCTGTGACAGTACACTCAGGACATCATTCCACTAGGGAAGTTTTCTGTCACCCACTCCCAAGGATGAATTCACCTGGTGGCTTGTTTTAGGGCCTCGTGTCCCCTAGGAGGCTGCAGAGTGGAACTGGTGGGGAGGAAGGTTCTCTGGGGAGATTTGGATGGCGTGAGAATGGGAGCAGGCGGGCAGGGATATCAAACCCAGGTAGCCCTGTGTGCGCAGCCAGCTACCTTCCAGCCCTGTGTCGTTTGAAGTGTGCAGGAGAGAACCACACTAGGGTTTCAGGCCACAGTTGGTTTTACATATTTTTGCTCCTTGTTGTATAAAGTGATGCATGTCTATGGTAGAAAATTATGGAACATAGAGAAGCCAAAAGAAGAAAAAGAAATGGCACCCATAAGCACATCATCCAGAAATAAGCATGGTTAACATTTACTGACTTTCCTTTGTGGCTTTTTCTCTGTGAATTTTCACATGGTCGATCTTACTCTAAGAATACAAAGTCATGTCCTTTATTATCATCATTAGTTTTACACACAAGCATTTCTTTGTGTGGCCATAAAATATAACTTTAAGAGGGTCCATGATATCCTATTTATGAATAAGCCACAACTGGCAGAATGTTTGCAGACTGGGATTACAATGCCGCCCACTGCACAGCCACACCCTCCGGTGGCCGGGACCTGGCCCCGGGTGCAGGACGGTGCTCAGGGTGAGCTTGGGCCCGCAGCCTCTAGTCAGCTGTGGGTGAGACACAGCAGAAAGGCACAGCTCTGGGATGCAGGTGTGCATTCTGCTTGTCACTTTCCAGGTTGCAGGCTTTTGATCATTATCCAAGCCCGCCGGACTCCAGTTTTCTCATTTGAAAAAATGGGGCAATAAACAACTGACTCAAAGGATGGCCCTAAAAGCATAAAGGGTGTAACAGGCAACATGAACTATATAGCAGATAGTGTTTAAATATAGAAGCCAAGTATATATGAGGTACGATAAAAATACGGTGTTTATATTAAACGTTTATTACAATAATAGACATATTGCCATTAATCACAATTCTGGCCATCCTTGAACACACTGATCCCATCATTCTTGTCAGTTCCTGAAGCAGCTCTGGAAATCTTCTTTTGTGAGTGTCTTTAGTTGCTCTCTTGTGGCTGCCTCGATGTCCTGAATAGATTAAAAATGTTTACTGCTTATGGTCATTTTGACTTTGGGGAGGTCGCACGGTGCCAGATCTAGTGAATAAGGTGGACAGGGCACAGCGTAATGTTTCTATGAGCTGCCTTTCTGTGGGATGGTGCTCCGCAGCGCGATTGCTGTGTTTTGATAGTTCATAAAGACACTCACAGAAGACTTGCAGGGCTGCTTCGGAGAGTGGCAAGAGTGGCAGGATCAGTGTGTTTAAAGTGACAGGGGAGTATTTTGAGGGGAATTAATGGCAATGTGTCTTTTACTGTAATAAAGTATTTTAATTTAAAATTCACTGTAGATTGATTGTCTTTTATGTGAAGTGTATAATATGTACCATATGATGTGATTTTCTCCTGAATTACACAGAATGCAGAAGATATGGTATAGACTAGGGGAAACAGATATGATTCAAGTGAGAGAATAAACAGAAAGGCCTCAGAACAGTCTCTGGCTCAGGAAGACTGTCCGGACATCTAGAGCCGGGATGCTCCTTTGACTTAGCTGAAATGGACGCAGAGTCAAGCCTGCCTGGAGTCACCACTGTTCAGTGGTCCAGACTTCACGGAGGAGGAAGGGAGGGAGAGGCCAAGTCAGTGAGCCGGGCGGTGCCTGACCTCTTCTGGGTGATTCTGTGCAGAAACACAGATGTTCTCAGCGCTTTCCTTGCACAGGGAGAGCATAGTGGTCCTTCCCAGCTTCCTCCAGTCCTTGAGTCCTGTTCTATTTCCAACAGCCCCTTTCGCAAGACTGAACTTCCGGTTTTGTGTTTTACTGTTGGCTCTCTGCTTTTCCAGAAAAGCTTTGGAATGAGAATTAGCTCCTCCCGAGAGGAGGAGGTATGGGGCTGCCCTGGCACATTCAGGGGTCACTGAAACTCTCTCTGAGGAATGTGGGGTGTTCAGGGTGCTCACCGAGCCTGCACCTGACAGGAGGACACTGGGAAGTGTTGGATTACTAGACTATCATACTCAATCTCAAATTCCTGTGGGTGACTGTTTAGAGGTTCAGTCTGAATCACTCCTTCAACATCTATTATTGGTATGCCCTTGGGTGAGTCACTTACCCCTTCCGTAGAATGGGTATGATACCACCCACACAGCAAGGTTCTTCTGAGAACTAAATGGGATCCCATGTACGATATGTCTAGGCCACTTCCTAAATCTCCATTTCATCCTCTCTCTGCCCAAGAGATACTTTCTTGACCCATCACTCTAACCTATCACACAAACACACATACACACATGTACATACACACATGTACTGAATGCAAGTACCGACAGGCATGCGCACACAGGCACGGATAGGCATATACACACTCAATGCACGCATGCACATACATGCGTTGTGCTCATAGGCACACGCGCAAGCACACACGCACAGACATGTATACACCAGTTAACCACTCACACTCACATACATATGCACACATGCGCATGCATACAAACATACGCACACACGTTTGCACACAGACTGTAGTCTACTCATCTGGATCCATCCGGTTCCCTAAACACGCCATGCATTTTCGTATCTGTGCGCCTCTGAAAGCATTCTTCCCTCACCAGGAAAACATCTTTGGGTTTTCATCCAGTCAGCTCCTCATTTTGTGTGATCCACGTCAAATGTCACATCTTCTGTGAGCGTTTCCAGGCTTCTGTCTAGAACTATCAGCTCCCCCTTCACTTCCCCAGGAACCTGCGAGAAGGCCGAGGGCATCTGTCCTTCTCATCTTTGGATCCCCAGCACGTGACGCACCCTTGGAGCTCCTGAGGTGATTGTCGTGCTGTGAAGGCAGGTGCGAGCTTCATTCTATCAGTGTTTCAGTCTGCGATCCCCAAAGGGGCGCCGGGGCAGTTTCTGGGAGGAGATGCTGCCTTTGGCAGCACTTGGAAGAGAGGAGGCAGGTGTCTGGCAGAGGCGGGTTCATTTTACAACAGGTGAAAAGAAAGCAGGAGCGAGGAAAGAGAGACTGCTCCCGGTGCTTGTCCTTCCAGTCCTGCCGGGGTGGAGAGGGAGAGAGGCGAGAGGGAGTGAGCAGAGACGCTGTGCTGGGTGTCCTGTGCCTGGCCAGCTGTGAAAGAGGTGCCCCAACTCCCAGAGGGTGTGGACCCCGGCAGGTGGTGGTAGGAAGAGGACAGGATGAGAAGCCTAATCAGAGGTTGTGAAAGTTTATGGTCTCCGTATCTCTTTACACTCTTAAAAACTGGAGACCCCAGAGAGTCTTCTCTCAAGTCAGTATTTACCAATTATAAGTTAGGACCGAGAAGTTTCAAAAGTATTCATATATGAACTCATATAAATTTATTACTTGCAAATATGAAAATATTTGAAAAATAACTTTTCTAATTAAAAATAATTGGTGAGAAGAGTGACAGGCCTTATACTTTGGTAACTTTCTTTAATATCAGAGTTAAGAGAAGACTGATTTCCGCCTGGTCATTTAATTGAACCGAAAGTGAAAGTTCAGCCGTCATTTCCAGATCTCTGCTCTGTCGCGGTATTTCATGTCTGGGCGTCTTTGGAAAACTCCACTGTACACTCATGCAAGAAAGAGAGTGGAAAAGCCCTGAACGGCACCTTACGTTATTACGAAAATGGTTTTCACTTTGCAGACCCCTGAAAACATCCTGGGACCTCCATGGGGCCTGGAACCACGCTTTGAGAACTGCTGGATGAAATCACACCGAAGTCCTGGTGCCCAGTTGTTTCCCTTCTCAGGTGAAGCTTCACTGCGTGCCTTAGCATTTGCCTTGACCTGCAGAGAGAGGCAGACCTGCCGATACTCCTGAGCTCTTGCTGTCCGAAGCCCTCAGGGAGCTGGAGGTCCTTGGCGGGCTTTGGTGAGCTTCGGCCACACAGGTTAGGAGGAAAGACCCCTGAGCCAGAGCGGGAGCTAAGCCCAGTTAAGACTGTGTGTGTCCTCAGCCACCCACTGCCTGCCAGGAGACCTTGCTTGCTGTTGTCCTGAGCAGGTTCTTAAGATTCCTTCCGATGTGACAGTCTCACACGATGCCTGCGCTGTTTGGGGCAACAGAGCTCCAGGCCACAAGATGTCAGTGTTGTCTCAGCTACAGAGGAAATGGCCAGGGCAGCGTGCCCATTTCCTGCCTTCCCAGGAACTGACAGGTTAGAGGATGCTGCGGACTGCGGTGGCTGTGGAGGAAGTGGACCTGGGGGAAGGGTGGCCCTCTACTGGGGAAGTGCCAACCGGCCCGCTGGCTAGCGCTCTCGGCCTGCTTTCCAGGTGGGAGCTGGGTTAGCAAAGTTGGAACAGATGCAGGAAGACCACTTATTATCCTGCCACTTGTCCAGCTGAAAGCACTGGGGGGGGGGGGTCAAAAATGGCCATTCGGTGTGTGTGTCTGTGTACAATCTAACCTACATGTGTGCGTCTGTATACAATTTTTTGCTCTGGCTTCAAATCCAGCAGTCAGTAAGGTGAAGAAGGTGATGAATTCATTGCTAGTAATGACAAAAACCAAAGAGGCACCTTCTTTTCTTGGGGGGGGCTGCTCAGGGGACCACTGTCTTCATCCTGGACCTCCAGCTGCAGAGTCAGCCAGCTCACCCAAGGGTACCACCTGGGGCAGCCTCCTCCCTGGTTGCAGACAACAGAGCTTCTGAGTTCTACCTCTAGCGCGGAGCATCGGAAGGGCAGGAAGCAGAAGGGCTCCCCCGGCTTCGCCCTGTGATAGTTTGAAAACTTGGGTGGGGCTCATGCTTCTTGAAGTCCGGAAACCTCAAACTTCCCATTTTTTCCAGGTTGGGCTGTCTGAGTTAGCAGCGAGCCAGCAGGGGTCCCGCTTCTATCTGCTTCCGTAGCCCAGTGATTAGAAAGCTGTTCCGCAGTGTTTCTTCTCACACAAACTAAGATATAAATATTTTTGTGGCCCAAATCAGCAAAAGTGTCCTCATCTATGTTCTCCCTATTCACTCTCAAGTAGGTAAAATTAAGATTCCAGCAAAAATGACTTTTATATTGAAGGCCAAAAAAGCAAAAAAACCCAAAAAAACAAAAAAACAAAAAAACAAAAACCAGTGCACTAAATCTGTTAGTTTTCTTTGCATTTGTTCTCAGCAAAACTTTTGCTGGCCTGGGTGCTACCTGTGGGCCCTTCTGATTTTATTCTGTGTCCTAGTGGGTGTTTTCCAGAAAGCCCAGCATATTGAGTTCTCACAGACAGTCCTGTGCTTTGGAGCAAACACTCAGGAAAATAGCATCTTTATAATAAAATCCAAGTTGACTGTGTTATTTAATATCTTCTAAAGGCATCACGGATGACTTACTGTTTTTTAAAAATTAAAATTAAGAACACGAAGAAACCTACACAATTGTTTGTAATCCACCAGATGTTAGGATGTGGGATCTGCTGAAGCAAGAGCCTCATGTGAGAATGTTGAAAAAAATATTTCAGTGTGAAATCGATGAAATATGACAGTAATGAAAACATGAGTAACGATGCAAAACAGCTCTTTACCTCTGAGTCAATGTTACACAAAAACATCGAAAGCATCCCAGATTTTGCTTGGCTGTAAGGTTAAGGTTGGGACTGGGACTATTGAAGGCAGGGTGGCAGAGGGAAGAAGGACATTCGTAGAGTACTTACTGTGACAAGTACTGTGTTAGGCACTCAGAATTCCTAGTTGTTTACGATCAGTTTCAGATGTGAACATACTGCCTCGTCATCATTGCTGAGGTCAACCGGATCCTCGTCATCATTGCTGAGGTGAACCGGATCCATTCAGTTGTTTAGAGTCCCACTGTGCTGTGCAGGCCCAGCTGACTTGGGGGAGAGGTGAGCCCAAGAGGGTGCCATGAACCTGGGAGACAGACCCTAGAACCACGGTGATTCTTATGTGTCATTTCTTTTCTTATATGCCAGAGACTCTCTAAAAACTCAAGTTACTTTAGTCTATTTTACTCTTGTACCAGCTGATAAGGACAGATTTACTGTATTGCTATTGTATTTTAGGATTCTCGCTTTGGCAACACATATACTACTGTATTTTAGGGAGGGTCACACTGTGGCTCAGAGAGGTTAATGAAGTTGCTCAAGGTCACATAGCTAGTAAGGATAATAGGCAGAAGAATCAGGATTTGAACCTGGGAATATGGCTCCAGAGGCTGTATACTTGATCCCTCTGCTATGCTAATCAGTAGGACCCAGTTACTTCTGTAAAAGAAACCTCCCAAACAGATCCACCATTTGGAGTATGCATTTGGATTCTGAGGAGGGAACATTTTCTAGAGGAGTTTCTCTTGCTGTATCTGTAATGGTACGGGAGGAGCTGGGTGTGCTCTTCATAGTCGAAGGGCCCGGTACCTGTCTAAGTCTTTGCACATGTCTGCCCTCTACTTTCCTTCATTTTCTTTCATTCTTAGTTGAACCCACAAAACCCAGAAAGGTATATCTATGTGTGTTCATGTGTGCTGGGCTGTGTATTGGTTGCTTTTCCATTGGTGAGATTAAATACCCAGCACCCACAACTGAAAGGAGAGGTGAATTTGACTCATGGTTTCGGAGGATGCAGTCCATGGCAGAAGGGCGTGGCAGAGCAAAGCTGTTTTCTTCATGATGGCTAGAAAGCAGAGCAGGGGAACTGCATCATGGAAGAAGGGGCCAAGGACCAGATAAAGACCCCATGGTCAGGCCTCCACAACACACCCCAGACATACTAAAAAGTGTGCTTTACTGATGCCCTAGGTGGCTCTCAAGCCAATCAAGTTGACCATCCAGTTTCACTTTCACAGAATGCGTTGACATTTACTTTAGCTGAAAGAGATGAACAACAGACATTTTGGAAGAGACTAGGTCTGGGGACAGGTGGGATTAGAGGGCGAGATTGGGAAAGGACATGTGATAGCATCAAATGAAGCAAATATTGTAGAGTCAGGAGAAAGTGAAACAGTTGTATGTTAGTATTTCAGTGTCAAAGCATAATATCTAAAAATGTATAGTGAGCACATGTCAAAGATTGATTTAACACATTGAAGAAGGAACAGGGAGAGTGGCAAAACTGGTTCAAATGAGACTATGGGAGCCTGAAACACATTGTCAGTGAGAAAAGGAATACTGGAATGGAATTATAGTAGACACCAAACTGGTGTCTAACGATAAAACTGTAACCTGTGGTTATCTTTTATACTGTACATTTTCCCCTAAAATGTTAGAAGATCATTAGATAGGCTTGCTAGATGGTAATTGTGTGATATTGAATGACAGTAGAAGTCTTTTTTGCAAACTTGACTTATATTTTTCTGAATATCAGAAGGCTGAGACTAGACAGAGGTGGAACAGGAGGCTAGTGAAGTAGGCAGGGCTAATCTGGGTGGCTTTTGAGTTATGATAAGGAGTGTAGACTACATTCTACTGTAAATCTCTGGTTTTGATCTAGGCAGTGACCTGATTTACCTTTCCATCCATCCACTCATTCATCCACCCATCCATTGACCCATCCATCCACCCATCCACCCATCTGCCCACCAATCCACCCATCCATTGACCCATCCATCCACCCATCCACCCATCCACCCATCTGCCCACCAATCCACCCATCCGTCCATCCATCCAGCCACCCACCCACCCATCCATCCACCCGCCCATCCATCCATCCATCCATCCGTCTGACAAATGTTTACTATATGTGCCATCTTCTAGACCAGAATTGGTAATGGAGGGGAAAACAAGACAAGACAGGCACATTTTCACTTTTGTGCAACTTACTTCTAGTGGGGGGAGAAATACATTAAATTGTCAACTCTCTGGGTTTGGCCAGCTGGTCAAGAGAGGCATACAGATGGGCATGATAGTGGACAGAAGGGGAATCAGCCTCACAGGATCTGGAGTGGATTCCAGCAGGAGAAAGTAACAAGGGCAAAGATTGGAATGAACTGGGTGGGTCTCATAAATAGATAACCAGAGTGGCTGGAGCATGGGACAATGGGCTGAGCAGGATGAGAATTCACGGAGCGACCCGGAAAGGAATGACCCACAGTATGAATTCTTCTCTAAGAGTGATGGTGTTGAAGCAGGGAAAAGACAGAGCCACGCAGTCTGCTTCTAAGGGTTAGCTAATATGAGTTGTGACAGTATAAAGATCGGTATGCATGCATCACTGTAATATGTCTTTAATAGCTGGGTCAAATGGAATTTCTAGTTTTAGTTTTTTGGGGACTCCCCCTACTGCTTTCCATAGTGGTTGTACCACTTTACATTCTCATCAACAATGTAGAAGGGTTCTTTTTCCCCCAAAGCTTCGCCACCATTTGTTATTGTTTTTTTTTTTTTTTTCATGATAGCCATTCTTTCTGGAATAAGATGGATCTAAATGCTGTCTTAACTTGCATTTCTCTGATGTACTAATAAAAAAATCAATAAACATTAAAAAAAGACGTGACCTCATTTCTGTTTCTTAATGGATCATTTTGGCTGCTGTCTGGAAGATGGATTATGGGACACAAGAAGAGAGGCAAGGAGATGAGGCTGGGCGTGTGCTGCAAGGTGATGGGGCTTGGCCTGTGATTTCCACTTTTTTTTTTGGGGGGGTGCAGGGGATTGAACTCAGGGCCTTGTGCTTGCAAGGCAAGCACTCTAACCACTAAGCTAAATCCCCAGCCCTTTGGCCCGTGATTTTAGCATGGCCGGGTTCCTGTTTTTGACAGGTCACCCTGGCAGCTGAGGGGAAGGCCTGGAGAGGAGGGTAGCTGGAACTAAGGAAGTTTTTAGTGGCTAGGGAGAACTGGTGAGTTGGTAAAGATGGGGGGGGAATGAATGAATCAACCTGGTGTTTGGGGCTTCAAACAATTCGGAAGCTGCTCCTAAGAAAACCTCTGTTATCAGAGGGAGGCTTTGTTTCCATATGCACAGTTTAGCTGGAATGATACTTTCCTGTTCCCAAACAAGAATGGCAGGTGGTCATGACCTTAGGTGGCTCTGTATTTATGCAGGAATGAAAATGCCAGGGCGTGCAAACACAGGAGAGCCAGGTGAGGTCTCATTTGTTCTAATACGTAACAAGGAAAATGTGATTGTATTTCCAAGTTCTATTCTCTCTGGGTAATTACATGCAGTATTATATTTTCCAAGATCGAAGGGTGACTCTTTGGATCTGCGTTGCAAATGAGTTCCTGCACTTTGCAAGCTAACTCACTGCTGCTGCCTGGGCTGTGGCGAGCTAGGGCAGGTGTGCCGGGGGCAGGAGCCCCGCTCTCATCAGGAAGACAGAATGAACCCAACGAGGCAGGAGGCACTGGTTCCGCTGGGGAAAAGAATGGATTGGGAATGAAACACAGAACAGAATCATGGAGTGTGGAAATCCCGAGAAGGAAAATTCTCAGGAAAATTCAGCGTGGAGGCTGTTCTGTCACACATGGGTAGGACCATCAACACCCCAATCCTCCTTCCTCACGTAGCAGCTGGGAGGAGAAGGTGCTCTGTCGCAGATATTTGCGGAGTAGTTTGGAAGGAAGTGTTTTTCCTGAAATCCCAGTAATTGCGTGCATCTGTCACTAACAAATGGGAAATGGAAATAGCTCAAGAAATAGACTTACACTTTCTGAAGTAGTGCTTGCAAGGCTAAACCAGAAGCAATTTTAGACTCAGAGTATGAGGATGTTGCAATGAGCAGATCAGCCCTGATAGAGCAGACCAATTCAATATAGTACATCAGTAAGAAACCTCTGTGTGTGTGTGTGTGTGTGTGTGTTCTTGTGGTCCAAGCTGCCAGATATGTTACAAATGCAGGCATCATTCTGTGCATTTGACCAGTATGGAATCTGATGAGCAGAGAAGTTACTTCTGATTGTACAGGGTTGAATCCACATCTGCAGGATTCTCAGGTGGGAGCTGGGGACAGACCGGAGGTGGGCTGGGGGAGCGGCAGAAGAACCAATGAAAGAAGACATCGAAAA
Organism: Hystrix cristata; assembly: GCA_004026905.1. NCBI lineage: Eukaryota > Metazoa > Chordata > Mammalia > Rodentia > Hystricidae > Hystrix > Hystrix cristata. Next base: position 11,790 of record PVJO010031949.1, read on the forward strand.
TGAATCCAGAGAAAGCGTATTCCTCGGCTTCTCCTGGCATACTCTCATGTATACCGTTACGGAGATCAGAAAATACCAGCATTTGTCTGTAATCTTTATTGCTGAGTTTCTAGTACTCCATGAGATGTTAAGAATGTCCTGTAAGGTTCCTGTACCTAAAGAAAATTGGGTTAAAAATGATCCTTTCATGGGAGGACTTTAACAACCTTTAATAAGTAGCTGTGCATGGGAAGAGGAGATAGAGTATGTTCTGCTTCCTAAATTTATTTGGTTTTGCTCCCCATCTTTTTAGCGGATGGTCTCTTTGTTTATTGCTACATCTATGTATCAGTCTCCTTTGTTTAGTGAATTATATATGCATTTTATTCTAAGGAGCAGATTTAGATTTTTTATTTTTCATAAAAATATTCTGCACTGTAAGAGCTTCTACATGTTTGGAGATTAAGAAATCTGTTGGGGGCGCAGGCAAAATGGAAGAAGAAAGGAAAGGGGAGAGGGCGTGGCTTAGGGGTCAGCAGTTTTAACTATATGGGAAGAGGATACACAGCCAGAAGAAAGAAAGTGCTGTCTAGAGAAAAGGAGGAGGGGTAGCAATCCAGATAAGGGGGATGTCCAGAAAGGCAAGTTAGGATGCACGCGAGTCTTCCAGGGAAGCACAGAAAAGACGAGCAGAACAAAGAAGGAGAGAGGAGGTGAGACTACTGTGCCAGGACCCCTGTTCCCTGCAGAAGGACTGCATGCGAACGGCTTCTGTCCATGGGGCGACAGATAGACTATTGCCCAGAAAGAGGGCAACAAGCTGGAGCTTGGCAGCCAAGCAGATTTGCATTTAAATCCTGCCCAGCAAATCCTGGTTTGTGACTTTGCACGGATTCTTTCGACTAGCGTCTCCTGGCCGCTCAGAATGGTCGAGGGGTTCAATGAGATCATGCATCCAACCATAACACTTTCCCCTGCAGTGGACAGACTGGGGACCAGTCCTTAGCTCTCTGTCCTTGTCCTTCGTGTGGGGCTCCAACTTTCTTTGTCTCATTTGCTTCCTTGTCTTCCCTCCGTCTGGCCTCATCTCTGTTTTCCGTCTCGTGCTCAGGGCTGGTCAGACACTGATGCTTCTGGGTCACTGCTTTGCTGATGACTGGGCCTGCCACCTGGGAAGGGGTGTATCCTCACCTGGAGCTGGAGTCCGGGACTGGGGTCTGGGAGGGAGGGGCAGCTCTCCACACAGCACGACAGTCTCTAGGAAGTTTTCTTGAAACGAAGGAGGCCAGGCCGAAGTCCCTCGGGGAATGTGGCTGCCTCTCCACAGAGATCTGTTTTCCTTTGCCACTTTATATTCTGCTAATCAGATTTAAGGAGAAATTTTAACTCTAATTCAATAGACTTATTTGCAATGTGACATTGGGGAATTTATTTTATTTTTTGCTATTTGAATCTCTTTGTCACATATGCTCCTTCAAAAGTGAATTAATTACACTTATGGTTTCTCATATCAGAGAAACAATTTGATGTGTACTAATAAGTGTTTGATTTATTTCACTTAATAGTATGTTCTCAAGGAACATCCATTTACATACAAATGACTCTAGTTTATCCTTTTTTATGACGGTGTAGTACTCCATTGTGTAGAAAAACCACATCTTCTTTAGGCATTCATCAGTTGTTGGGCATTTAGGTTGTTTCCAAGACTTAGCTATTACAAACTGTGCTGCTATGAACATGGTGGTGCATATATCACTGTGGTATGATGATTTTAATTCTTCTGGGAATATACCCAGCAGAGGAATAGCCGGGTCAAATGGAACCTCTAGTTGTAGTTTTCTGCGGAATCTCCACACTGATTTCCACAGTGGTTGGACCAGTCTACATTCCCACCAACAGTGGAGGAGGGTTCCTTTTTCCCCGCATCCCCGCCAGCACTTGTTATTGGTTGATTTCTTGATAATAGGGGTAGAATAGATATTACGTTTAAAAAAAAAAGAGAGAGATAGTATT
>PVJO010031950.1:0-13748 GCA_004026905.1 Hystrix cristata
GGCAATAGATAAATTACGGAGCAAAACGTACATGGGGGTGTGCAGGCGCGACTCACAGGTCACCGTGACCAGGATGAGGAGGTTTCCCAGCAGAGTCGTCACATACACCAGAAGCAGGAGCAGAAAGAGGAGCCAGCTCACTTCTGGATCCCGGGTCAGGCCGAGGAGAACAAATTCTCTTACCCTGGTGCAGTTTTCCGTATCTGTGGGATCATCCCATCTTGCCATTTGGTTCCAACCTAATTTGGGTGGAAGCGCTGGCCTCGGCCTTCGTTCTTCTCCCAGCCCCTGGAACGCAGCTCAGAGGGTCCCACAGGTGGCTTCGGTGTTCACAGCTTTATGAACACAGTCAATTTCGTGATCAAATCATCACACACATAATCATTGAATAGTTATTTTACTATACAACTGTGTTGCAAAAGAAAGTATATTAAATTCTATTTTAAATATTTAAAAGTATATATTAGATCATTTAAATATATTAAGTGCACTTTATAACAAGGTATCTTATGAATGGTTTTCTTATATATTCCTAACAAGTCTTTATTTCCTCTTATGATGAAGAAATGACGCTTATAAAGGTGAGCTCACTTTCCCAAACTCAGAACAGTCGGAAGTGATGGAACCGAAGTTCAGATGTGATTCTGTTTAGCTCCCAAGTTTGCATTCCAGTTGCTACAACATACAATCATTATTTCACAATAAATGGACTGGAATTATTTCTCTACCTCAATTTTAGGGTACAGGTGGCAGAAACAGTACCAGGGGATTTCCAGATAAGCTTGGAGTCAGCGCAGGTTCAAGCCTCCCAGATGTCTGCAGCACACTTAATAAGACTGTGCCGCAGAAACTGGTGTTAGTAAGTGGAACCAGACTCCCCGAGTGAGACTCAATTGCAGTCTGCCACTATGTTTATTAGGCAAGTGAAAACACATTCTTTTAGTCTATGACACCGTTAGTTTCAGCACATGTTCTGTGTTCTTTATGGTAACATTTGGGCCAGTGCTGGCAATATATACCCAAGCACGCCAAAGTTCTCAGTCTGAAGCAATTTTCAGTCTGTGGAAAATACAAATACTTAAGTGGTTAAGCATGCAGGAGATACAGAGCTGGTACAAACGGACCGGAGCGCTACTGAGGGCTGGTTGGGGAAGGTTTCCCAGAGGAGGCAGGTTTCACTCATCCCCCATCAGTTTCCAAGGAAAAAGAAGCAGGACCAATTCACATGGAGGACGGAACTCATACAAAGTCAATCCGTGAACGCGACACGACTACACAGAGGACATTGGGAACGCACTGTCCTGGCACGGAAGAGGGGAATGCAGGAAGAAGGGGACTTTTATCAGTGACAAGCAATTACTTACCTCATCAATAAATGTGTCTTGTTATGTTCGCTCATTCTTCGGTTGCATTTGTTTGATAAGTGATTGACCTGAACGCACTGACCTCCTTGTTCGCGTATTCAGGTCTATGAATCTAAAATGCTTCCTCCCGGTGATGTGGGTAACATCCTTCGATTTTTTTCTCTCAGCTCTTATTCATGTATCTTGTATTAATTGGAGGGAGTACTCTGGAAAGTGGTGACGGAAAGTGGAATGTTCTGGCTCTTGCCTGAGCATGGGGGAGGAAAATTGTGGTGGTTTTCTCCTAAGAGTTGGACTAATCTCTGTTTTTAGAAGGTCTTATTGATCACATCAAGACAATTTTATTATTATTATTGCTCATTTCACCTTATAGATAGCCAGTTAACTTAATTGCCATCATCAAATGTGTATGGAGAAAGAGACTGAACTGCAGTGCATTATGTTATGTATGATAAACTAGAGAAAGGTAATTATTATTCGTTCTCTGTGCTTGTGTATGAGAAACCCAAATTATGAATAAAGAGCAAAATAAAAGATAGGTAAGAGGAAGTAGGGCGATAGGTCTTTCTCAAATTGGAAAGGGATCAAGAGATGGATGGAGGGGGAGGAGGGGAGGCAAAGGCAATGAAAAAAGAATTAAAATGTGCTATGGACATGTACCAACTCTATGCAAGGAATATGAACATTATGTACTGCAAACATGTACTAATAAATAAAAAACCTGGGGCTGGGGATTTAACTCAGTGGTCAGAGTGCTTGCCTAGCAAGCACAAGGCCCTGAGTTCAATCCCTGGCACCAAAAACAAACAAACAAAAAAAACAAAGAAAAAAACCACCTGACTAGAATGTAGAATACTGATGAATGAGGATTGGGAAAGATGTGTGTGGGAGAAGATAGTGGATAAATTAGATTGGATTTGATCAGTGCACACTATATGCTTATGTGGATATATCACAATGAACCACACTAATATCTACAACTAATACAAGTTAATAAAAATAAAAAGTAAAGGAATAAATTGGGCCATGTTGATAAAGTGCTTCCATTCTAACAAAGCGGAAGATTTGTGTAAATTAAAAGATTAATGTAGGCTGGGGATACAGCTTAGTGGTAGAGCACTTGCCCAGTGTGCTTAAGGCCTGGGGTTCAATCCACAGCGCTGAATAAAAAAGTTTACTGAATGATAAAAATGAGTTACGTTATGAGAGAAGTGGAGATAGATTTGGGTGTTGAAGGAAATGTGATAGAAGACAGGATTGTTTCTGGAATCAGTGAAAGCTGCTATTGTTTTGAATCCTTTGCATGTACGACATGGTATAGAAAGATGATTTTTAAAAATTCTTATCTCCACTCCTTAGGTAACCGTTACGTGTTAATCCCATTTTTCATGTTGATATAGCTATCTCTTTTGGGTGCTAGAAGGAATGTGGAAAATGGAAACAGATGGACCCAGGATGGAAAACACACACTCTTTTCTTTTCCCCCCAAATTCAATCTATATAGGTTCAAATTTTGTATTGCAGGGGCATTTAAAAGTGTCTATCCGTTAAAAAGGTTTGGCAAAGATCCTTCTTTTTTTTTCTTTTGGCAAAGACCCTTTTTACACTAACTTTTTTTGGGTACTGGGGATTGAATTCAAGGCCTTGTGCTTGCTAGGCAAGCACTCTAACCATTGAACTAAGTCCCCAGGCCGTACACTAACTTTAATCTCAAGCAGCCTCACCGACAAGCAACACAAAGGATTTAACAAATGTGGGATGACTTCTCTTATACCTGAAGCACCATATTTTTGTGGCCTTCTTAACACATCTCTCATTCTAAAATGTGACACCCACCTTTGTTGTGTTTTTCTTTGAGATGGTCGTCTTGGCTCTGAAGCATTTAACATGGCTGAAAAATAATCAAGTATTTACACATAACGGTAGCAACAACTCACTCTCTCTGTGCATCACCTTAACCTGTGTTAGCAGCTTAATGACTTTACTTACCTCTTCAGTCCTGAAACTCCGACTAAAAACTGCACATTATTAAGTACCACCACCTCGTAACGACTTTTGAAAACTTTGTTTCTGAGGGTCAAGTGCCCTTGCTGCCCCTTCAGGAAGGAAAGGCAGATTCCAGGGATGGCATCTTCAAGGCTCTTCCGTGATGTCTTTGCTTTTGTGCAAACCCGTCAGTCTCAGGCTTGAAGTGAGAACGGGAAAGGGAGTAGTACTGAAGGAGAAAGTGGCCGATGTCGGTTTGGGTGACGCGGTTTTAGTGGAAGCATGAAAATGTTGCCGAACATACAAGTGCACGCATGTGCACACACCTAAGGACGCCTCTGGGGTGGTGTCCAAAGTCTTCAGAGGTCACGGAGGAAACGCGCCTGATTTATAGCTTCACCGTCTTCCGGTGAGCGCTGCCTTGGGTCCCGGTCCCTTGGCCCAGGCCTATTAGGAGACACAGGCGAGGAATATTGTTAGACAAGGAGGGGACATCAAGTGGCTAGTTCCACAGGTGGCGATGGACTTCCAGGGGAGTTATTAACTTGTTGGTAACACATGCACACGCGTATAGACACACGAGCCTCATAATGGAAACAAAGCCAACTTTGGTCTGCACCTACGTTATCTAATGCCAAGAGAGAAAAGTCAATCCCATTATCCTCGGCTCAACCAGTTTTTGGTTAAAACATGGCAAACAACGGGCCTGAAATCTTCCCAGCTCCATTTTCAGGTTTCACAAATTATAATAAAGTATATATTTGAAATAAGTAATACCTCAGTTCACAAACACTTCTGTTCACAACCAGTTTGGTTCTCAAAAAATCTTCGACAAAATTTTGCTTCTGTTCACAAACTCCACATCCAGTGGCAAACACAACTGCAGCCATCTTCCCCACACAAACACAACCATGGCTCTCTTCCCCCAAATCCTAAAACGAAGTCCATGAACGGAGGCGCCGCCATATGTGTAAATATAAATAAATGTAAATATAAATATAAATGTATATCATCATTCCTCAATTAATGACCTACCTGTTTAACAACTGTTCGAACTTATGACCCACCGCTTGGACTTACGGGCTGTCTTTTTTCCCCTGCAGTGCTGTACATCTTGTTTATACAGCCTCAACGTCTTTTTTTGGTACAGTACACTTTGTTTACGTAGTAATGTAATTTTGGCTGATTGTAAGGTGCAGTACCGTAGTTTTATATTCTGTGATATATCACAGTACTGCATGTGAGAGTTATGTAAATAAAAGCAAAATCATCAAGTTGGAGTTCACGTTCACCATTTCTTTGTTCTAAATATTACAGGGTACATACTACATACAATTCCTCATTTAGAGACCGATTCATTTAACAACTTGATTGCAGGAACGGAACCTGGCCATTAAACGAGGAATACTTATGTCTGTGTATGATTTGTCGCCTGGATTAGGCTGTTGAGAAGATAAAGACAACAGGATCTGAAACACTTTCATTTCATTGCCCTTCATTTTCTGTCAAAGCAGAGTAATTTTGACTCCTTGAGCCTTGCCGCCTGTGGAAGATATATGTTCCCTTCCAGACCACAAACTTTGAGAACTACATTCTGACCATTAAGTTTTCAGTCTTTTGTAGGCTGCTAGGCCCTCAATTATGGCTTTTATTTTATTTTTTGGTGCTGGGGATTGAACTCAGGGCCTTGTGCTTGCTAGGCAAGTGCTGTACACTGAGCTAAATCCCCAGCCCCTAATTCTGTGTTTAACTGAAAGACTGTAAATCCTTGAATGTGCCTAGATCCTTCAGAAACAAAACCAGGGATCCTGGGGGGAGAGCCGAGAAGACAAAGGGGGCAGCTCTAGGACTTCACGATGAGCAGATGAGTGGCAGTATCTCTGGTCTTCTAAAGTGAATAAAAATACGAGTGTCAAATTTTCTTTTAATATTAAGAACGTTTAATGTGTGTCATAGATAATCAGATTCTGGTTATCAGAGATCAGTTTCTTAGTAGTAAGCTGATGCCAGTTTATCATTGTTGTGTATTCTTAATAACACACAAATAACAAAACAGAACTTGTTTACATTCCTCTTCTGTCTTTGGAAAAATGTGTGTGTGTGTGTGTGTGTGTGTGTGTGAGTGAGAGAGAGAGAGAGAGAGAGAAAGGCAGGGGCCTATCACTTTGTATCTTTATGTACCGAATTTCTTAAATTATCAGATGAAGCGTTTCTTCCCGTCACATTTTCACATCCCCGAAATTAAGATGAATCCTAAAGATAATGAGTACAAATAATATACTTCATGAAAGTGCTTAATTTTTACTACTTGGCTGTTATCAAAGTGGCAAATGTACCTTATAGCATATGACATTTTCCATTTCAATATGATAGGTGAGTGGCTATCTGAATATTTGAACCCCATCTCTATACTTCTTGTCATAAAGTGTAGGGACAGTTTGCTTGGTATCAAACAGTCTTTTCGTCACAAGAAGCAAATTTAGAAGGTCTATTTTTTAATTAGACATGCACATCGAATTCTGGTGCTCTATTCTTTCACACTCAGAGTCCAAAAATGAGTGACAGCTTGAGACTGGCTGCTCTAGCCCATGGATTTGCCCTTGAGATCTGTGTCTGGGCACAGCGCACACTCCTGGACTCTGGGGACGCATGTGGCTGCCACTCTTGGTTTGCCAGAGAGGCCTCTCCCCTCCTCTGGCTACTTCTTTTATCCGTCTTTCTCATCCTTTCCTTTTTTAGCTCCTATAACCTCTCAGCCTCTGACTGAAGTCTCGCCCTTCTGTTGGTTTCCCACTGTTGCTGTAAGAACCTCATTAATTTTGTGGCTTAAAACAGCACACATTTATGATCTGACGGTTGCGTAGGTCAGAGTGTGTGAGACCTCATGGGGCTAACATCAGGGTGCTGGCGCCCTGCATTCCTTTCCGGAGCCTCCGAGGAGGAACCCGCCGCCTCTCTCTTCCTCCCCAGGTGCTAGAGGTCGACTTCCGCCCCCTCCCATCTTCGGCGGTGACAGCGGCCAGTCAGGTACTTCTCAGTGGCTTTCCCCGGACCTCTTCTGTCTCGTTGGCCCACTTTTTTTTGTTTTAACTGATACACGTGCAGCCTTTATTACAGCGCCCGTAGAAGGCCGAGTGTAGACGGTCCCACAGTTTCCAAAATACTTTAAACTCCCCCCTAACCTGCGTCGGGGCAAGGGCTCGCCCAGAGCTCCACTCCCAGCCCACGCTGTCTCAAGGACATTTCATTTCCAAGGTTCCCCGACAGCAAAGGAGAACGGACAGCCCACGCGATGATGCCGCGTTTGCAGCTCTCTCCCGGCCGCTTTCTTACCCTTGCAGGGCCCTCTGCGTGCTCACCGCGGCCCTGCTCCTCACGCTCCTCTTTTCCATAATGTGCGCGGCAGCGAGGGCCTCCAGCATCCTTTACTTGCAATGCACCTGCTGCAGGTGACTGTGGTGGCAAAGGACGTCTTTTCTTCCACCAGGCTCCCATTTAACATTAAATCAGAAAAATCGGGTCTGTGAAAATTCAGGTGGTCCACAGGGGAGCTGTCAGCTGCCAAACTGTTTTCACCTTCTTCTGATCACCGTTTATTTCCACTTCCCACTTCTGCGGCTTCTCACTCTGATAGAAGTTTTTCCCAGAAGCCGGTCTAACTGGCAGTTGAAAAATGTGTTGTTCCTCAAGAGGATTTTGTTCATCATATTTTATGCAGCATTGTGTTAAAGAAAACAGTAACTCGTGCTGAGGTTTAATGAAAAGCATACAGCTAAGATCTCTAGAAGTGGTGAAGTTTCTGAGCACGGTGAACTCTTCTTGTGCATCCACTGCTGGAGAAATGAAGTATTCCAAATGATTCAAAGATGCGAGCTCCTGGCCTGTGAAAAAGCTGATATAATCTTTCTTCAGCTTGTCCAAACCGATTTCCAAAAGCGTTTGAAGTGGAATAGTTCCACTGAGGGAAACTGTGTCCATGGTGCCGTGATCAGACTGATGAGTGAGCCTGCTTAGTAAACTGTTACCCCCACTGTGGAGCCACGCTGGATGTCGCCGCACTGGAGACTCTGCACGATCAGCGCAAAGCACTTCACCAAGTGTTGATAGGAAACCACGCTGCTGCTCACTGCGCACCAAAGTTGTTCAGCAAAATCAGGACCACCCCGCACCATGATGAGGATGGACCTATCAACTGCAACAGTGTCGTGCTTCACTGTCTCTGGGTCTTTTTTTGTGGAATCACCAAATCCATCCATCTTATTTAATTCACTCAGAAATTCTTGCACAAGTTCAATGGCCGACTTTGCTTCCGGAGGCGCAAGCCACTCAGTCACACTGGTCCTCAAGCCATCGGCCAGAACAGGGAGAAACTTCAGTTCTCTGTGAAGACGATGCAAGCGACCTCTGGGCTCTCCTGATTCCTCTTTGATATTCAGAGTGGCAGCTCAAGAGAGGGGAGGACTCGAAGCATCTCATCTGCAGGGCTCCAGGAAATGTCCAGAGTGATGGCCGTGCGGGACGGGGTGACTGCTTATCTAAGACACTGGACTTGAAGAGCTCGTAATGCGCAAAGTGTTGGGCCATCCCAGTAGACAAGTGATGTCTTTTCTTGTGTGAATTTTTTAGGCTTTTCAGACTCAGAGAATAATTTTTATCAGCTAGTTTACAACTGACAGCATATAAGACAACTCCTGTAACGCTGTTGCTGGCTGTGACGAGCTCAGCTCCTAGCCAATAGGTGCCCTCGGGGTCTGAGCTGTCGCATCAGACCCAAAGGGGCGGAAGGGCGGTGGCCGGCTGCTCAGTCTTCAGGTGGCTCATATTAGGATTGTGAGCCATGTAGAGCCCAATGAACTGCTTTGCTCTCCCACCTGGTAAAGCGAGTGGCCCAACGTTTACACCAGCAGAGAAATCAGAAATAGCAGTTTCCTCAGATTGTAGTTCTTCAACAGGACTTGTTTCTTCCTTTTCTAAAGGCGTTTTTTTCCATGATGAACACTAAGCCATCTTCACTCAGAAGATTTTTAATAGGGTTCGGTTGACCCTTGCTGATCAACTGCACTTGAACATCAGCCTCGTAGATAAATGGGTCTTTACACATTCCTTTCTTTTCTTCATTAAGCTCCCTGAGGCGGCGACCCAGACATCTATGGGGACAGGAGCTGTTCCTGGATCCAGGGCAACATTTGGGGTGACTACTCACTGCAGGAGGCGGGCGTAAAACTCCTCCGTCGCTTGGTTCGTTCGCGCCCACATCCCTACCCAGCTTCACCTCGCTGGCCCGCTTTTGAGGACGCTTGTCACAATGGGCCCACCAAGATAGACCAGGATAATTTCCCTCATTTAAGGTCAGCCCATTAATAATTTTATTCCCACCTGCAACCTTAGCTTCCCTTTGCTGGGCGACTTATTCACAGAGACCAGGGACTAGGACGTCGATACCTTCACAAGGGGATTATTCTCTGCTGCTGCGTTCTCTTTTTTAGTTTCCCTGTATGTGGACGGTCATTTTGATATTTCCATCTCTGAGTGCAGAAAGGTTTTTAGAAAGTTGTCTGTTAGTGAAACGCGACTCAATCTGAACTGATTTCATGGCAATATTTGATCTGAGTTAATGTGACACCATATAGTTTTTATTTATTATACTTAGTAGAAATATTCACATATCTTCCTATAGAAATATTAATGTGTTTGGGTGTTCACTATTATTGAGGGGCAAAGAATATAGTGTACAATATTAACACTATTATATTTCTAAGATCTAAGAAATTCTCAATTCTGAAACCTTTCTGGCTCTCTATATTAAGTAAGACAATGTGATTCTGTTGTCAAATCAGTTATCTGACTCTATTATCGAAACTATGATAATGATTAATTTTTAGATACTTTTTTTTTTTGGTGCTGGGGATCAAAGTCAGGGCCTCATTCTTGCAAGGCAAGCACTCTAACCACTGAGCAAAATCCCCAGCCCCAGATACATTTCAACGAACCGTTTACCTTGATTTTCCTAGATTCAATGCCCCAGAAAGAGAAAATAGGACATAAAAATCTCTCTGAACATGGGTTACATTTTGGTTAAGTACCCAGCGTCTGTCCACGCATGCTCAGAACACGGGCTCATTGGACCTCAGGATGAAGGATTCTATGTGCACAAAGACTCTTTCCCTCTGTGATATTTCTCTTGTGTACACAAGTTCCAATGAAGTTTTCGAATCTAACCTTTGATTTGGTGACCTCATAAAGGCACACACACAGCGTTTAAGTTTTTTAGTTGGTCAAACTAGCTTATGCCTGAGGTTTTATGACTAGGAGGATAGATAGTTCTAGATTCTTGCCATTTCTGTGGTTGTATAGTGATGTTTTACAAAATCCCCAGTCAATCTCGATCCTGACAGTCACGAGGAGGGAAAGACAGCAGGAAATCCTTGCACGCTAAGGCTCTTTTCATGTACCGCATGGTTTGGGGGCCACGTTGTGCTAGTATAATTTATAAGTGAGTTGACTTTGAAAGGAAGTCTAAAATTAGTGAAGGTGGGCTGGGGATTTAGCTCAAGTGGTAGAGCACTTGCCTAGCAAGCGCAAGGCCCTGAGTTTGATCCCCAGCGTGTGCGCGCGTGCGTGTGCGTGCACACACACACACACACACACACACACACACAATTACTGACGGAGTAGAAGTGATAGAGAATATTTCCCAACAGTGTTAGTGCACAGTAGGTCCTCAACGGTCACAGGACACCTACAGATGAACAGGGACCTACCTGTTGGAGTCCTGCTCTGTGGAGACAGATTTCCCTGTCGCCTACTGTGTGTCAGGCCATCACAGCACTAACTTTTACCCATTGCCTGGACACCCCGAAACTGCTTTTGTGCTTCAGATTTGCTCCCTGCTTGCTCTCGGTTGCTGCATAGTGGCTGCATCCTTCCTGCTCAGCTTTCTGCTCATGCTCCTTTTAAAATGTAGTACTCCAAGTCACTCATCCTTTGGGTATTTGCTACCCTGCTCTAGTGAATTGTCTGTACATGGCCGAGTCCCAGAATTTCACAACTAATATTTTAGGAAAACAATCTAATTTTATGCTTCCATCTGACCAATAATCAATAAATGAGGCTATTCTCCTGGAGGAAGCATGAGTTTTTTCTTCAGTCTCCTCATGGCCGACTTCATCTCCTGGTTCCGCAGCGTGTAGATCAAGGGGTTCAGCAGAGGGGAGATGACCGTGAAGGTGACGTGGATGGGCTTATCCGCGGGGAGGGCGGTGAAGGGCCGGGCGTAGACGTAGATGCAGGGCACAAAGTGCAGGGTGACCACGGTGATGTGGGAGGTGCACGTGGAGATGGCTTTCCTCCTGCCCTCGCCTGCCTGGGCTCTTATTAATAATAATATGATCAGATAGGACACCAGGAGCAAGAAAAACCACAGTGTGGTGAGCAGCCCATTGTTGGAAATCATCAGGATCTCCAGAGCAAAAGTGTCAGTACAGGCGAGTCTGAGGACCTGGGGGACGTCGCAGTAGAAGGTGTCGAGAACGTTGGGCCCGCAGAAGGGGAGCGGGAGCAGGAGGGAGGTCTGCACGATGGAGTGGACAAAGCCCCCCAGCCAGGAGGCCGTGATGAGGGCCGTGCATCGGCCCCTGCTCATGATGGTCACGTAGCGCAGGGGCCTGGAGATGGCCACGTACCGATCTAAGGCCATCACAGAGAGAGAAAAAACATCTGCTCCCCCCAGGAGGTGGAAGAAGAACATCTGGGTGACGCAGCCATTGAAGGAGATGGCCTTTCTCTCTGACAGAAGGTCCATGAGGACCTTGGGGGCTGTGATGGAGGAAAAGCAGATATCAAGGACGGAGAGATTGCGCAGCAGAAAGTACATGGGGGTGTGAAGGTGAGAGTCACAGGTCACGGTGACCATGATGGCCACATTGGCTAACACAATCGTCACATAAACCATAGATAAAAAGAAAAATAAGAGTAAGCTCACTTCTTGAGACTGTGTAAGTCCACAAAAAATAAATTCAGTTACCCTGGTATGATTTCTGAGGGCCATTGGATAGTATTTCTTCCTCCATTCACATCTCTGAAGAAAATACTCTTACTGAGATGTGAAATGAAGATGGTTCATCTGTTCTACAGAAACGGACGGTGCATACGTATCTGTTTTGGCCATTGTACCAGGCTTCTCATGAACTGGCTGCCTTGTTTGGGAAGAAATCACTAGGTTCTACTTGCCTCGGCTCCCTCATCAGTACTGGCTGTGTGTTGGACCAGCTCACTTGCTTTCACACTGTACTCAGCAAGTGCCGGTGGATTCTGCTAGAACCCACCTGCAGATGTTATTGGGGAAGAGGATCTTAGGAAAGTCTTTGTGCAGGCAGCTCTGGGTCCCTTACACCTTCATGGATCAGAGAAGCTCTGATTTTATTCATCTTCATCTTGTTTCTATGGAAAACATTAGACTGAGTTAATATTTATTTACAACATGATAGGAATCATTTAAACAGCATATCATATTAAAAACAACCGCGTACAGTACTTAAATACAATAACTTCTTGTAACAGCCTTCTGAAGTTCAAGGGGAAGATATCCTGCATCAGAAATAAGAAAAATGAGCATGAGAGAAGAAAGTCAATTTTCCAAGGACATAAAGAAAATCAGTGGCAGAGGAGAAGTAAGATGAATTTCTCCCGGCTTCTCATTCCAGGCTTAATATGATAGTCCATTGCCTGCCCACCGTTGGATGCATAAATCCAACTACAACTGGCAGAGGAACTCTCCACAGGATTTTTGCCAACTTTTCAATGATAGATTTTGTTCTCTCTCCAATTGCCTCTCTCTATTTCTATAGCCTTTAGGCCACTGATATTCTATTACCTTTCACATAAGTTGTGTCTCTTCTCTTCAGTTTTTAATTTCATTTCATGGATACTCAGGTGTTGGGATAAATGTTGGGGCCCAACACAAAGAAGATAGGGAGATGGTAAGAAATGGCTCTGCTCAAGAGGATGAAGGTCCAGGCATACATATGGGAGAAAGGAAATGGGAAGCAAGGTCACCACGGTGATGCAGGCATTCAGTTAAAGGCAGATTTCCTTCTTTCCCATTCTTATAAATATTGAGTAGTAGCTTAATGGAATACTACCCAGCCATAAAGAAGGATAAATTTGAGTCATTTGTAGGAAAATGGGTGCACCTTGGGACCATAGTGCTAAGTAACATGTTAGACATAGAAGGTTAAATATGACATGATTTCCCTTAGATGAGAAACCCAAAGTATAAAGAACTTAAAGAGAAAAATAAAAGCTAGATGATAGGAAACAGGGATGTTGACTTTGTTTAGATAGGATGGAATCCAGCGATATGGAAAGACAAAAGGGAGGAGAGAGGAAGGGAAGCCAAAAGGGCCAAGATTCTACATGTATGTGTGCCGATTCCCCACCGTGAATGTCTTTATTATTGTTGCAAACATACACTAATAAAAAAAGGAAAAACGTTAAGCAGACTGTTCAGGTTGGGACTTAAAATACCTGGCAGATTTCAGACCCAGACTCACCTTAACAGATGGAAAAAATGACAGTGTTCCCTTTCTTCTGTCATCTGTAGCTTCCCTTATCATGAAGTCCCAGGTGGAGAGAAGGAGGCAGATCCAACAAAGAGAATTCTCAGTTCATTGTACTTTTCCTCTGAGGCAGGGGTGAGTAATCTCTTGTTTGAAGATCAATTCAAGAAAAGTACAGTTCTTGGTGGGCTTAAGTGTACAGAGAAACCTGGATAGCAAGCTAATGGTGGAGTCGGTCTTTGGCTTTCCACCTAACGTCTTTTCCATCATGCCACTTCAGTGCTTTCTGAGGGGACTTAGGATGGTGGCCGTGTGACAAGTTAACTCAGAGCATCTGACTTGCCTGGCACCGTATGTAAGACAGACGGCTCCCAGTGCAGTGCCCAGCTGGGAAGCATCGTGCTTGAACAGTGTAGAAACAACCTTGAAAAGTGCAGATAAATAAACGCTTACTACTGGCCCTGTTTCTTTGGTTCATTCAGTCTGTGAGGGAACGGTCGCTTTCACAGCATGTTGCCCACACGAACCCAAAGTCCTGCATGAACCGTCCATATTGCAAAGCACCAGGATAGTGTACAAAACGAACGCTCCTGCGTATTCTGTTTTCTTCATGCCTCTATTTGTTTGATCTTCTTAATCCTCAATTAAGCTCATCTCAACTCACATTATTGCAAGGGTCTCCTATTGGTCTGCTTGTGTTCAGTCTACATTTCTTTAAAGGGTCCTCTGTGTTGTTTCCAGAAATATTTCTGGGTCGTCAATGGGATCTGTTCTTCTTTTGTTTGAAAGTTTTCAATGGTTTTCTCTCACCTGCAGAACAAAGGTTAGGCTTCTTTTATAG
>PVJO010031951.1:0-13769 GCA_004026905.1 Hystrix cristata
ACAGAAACTTCCCCTGACATATTCAAACACATGATCTTTGACAAAGGATCCAAAAGCCTACATTGGAGGAAAGATACTCTATTCAATAAATGATGTTGGTAAAATTGGTTATCTATTTGTAGAAGAATGAAACTGAACCTGTATCTCTCACCATATACCAGATTAAAATCAAAATGGATTAAAGATCTAAACATTAAAACAGAAACATTAAACCTCCTGGAAGACAAATTAGGTAAAACATTTGAAGGCATAGGAGTATGAATGTACTTTCTAAAAAGAACTTCAGTTGCACAGGAAATAGTGACAAGAATTAATAAATAGGATTATATTAAAGGAAAGAGCTTCTGCAGCAAAAGAGTCAAATTGTAGAGTGAAGAGAAAACCCACAGAATGGGAAAAATTATTTGCCAGCTACTCCTCAGACAGAGGACTAATATCTAGAATATACAAAGAACTCAAAAAATTTAAACTATCAAAAATTAATGACCCACTGAGGAAATGGGCTAGAGAAATGAATGGACATGTCACAGTAAAAGAAATACAAATGGCCAACAAATATATTAAAAGAAAACCTTCAACGTCTTTTGCCATTAGAGAAATGTAAATTAAAACAACTCTAAGATTTCATCTTACCACAGAAAGAATGGGAATCATTTGGAAATCAAACAATAACAATGCTGGCATGGCTGTGGTGAAAAATGCAAACTAATACAACCATTATGAAAATCAGTGTAGAGATTTCTCAAAAGCCTGAAATTAGAAATCCCATATGACCCAGCCATTCACCTACTAGCTATCTTCCCCAAAGAGCTAAAGACAGCATATCACAGTGATACCTGCATACCAATTTTTATAGCAGCGCCACTTGTAATAGCTAAATTCTGGAAGCAAGCTGTATACCCCTCAACAAATAATTGGATAAACAAAATGTGGTATCTATATATAATGGAATACTATTTGGCTATAAAGAATGGCAAATTAGAGTCATTTATAGGAAAATGAGTGAACCGGGAAAATATAATGTTGAGTGAAAGAAATCAGACTTGCAAGCTTGGATATCATATGGCATCCCTCATTTGAGAGAGGCAAAATAAAAACAAAAGTAAATGGTAAATAATGGATGCAAAAAGACAAGTGGATAGATTGCACCCAGTAGACAAATAGTCCAAAGGAATGAGGAGAGGACAAAAGGGGAGAGAATGAGAATTCAGAAGAATGAAGATATCCTAAAACCAAGACCCTAATAACTCAAATTTAAAACAATTACATGCACACTAGGTGCTACATTCAACTTTATGTAGTTGTGACTTAATACTTCATTTATGTGGTTGTCTACATTACTCATTGTTACAAGTCAAAGGCACAGTATATTATGGTCTGTAAGTTTGTGTAATGGCCTGTAATTTTATGTAATTTTAGATAAATTTTAATAAAAACTATAAAAAAAGAAGAACTAAATTGTGTCATTTGCAGGAAAATTCATGGAACAGGAGATGTTAAGCAAAATAAGCCAGGCTCAAAAAGACAACTATCATAGGTTAAAAAGTAAAAAACTGACATTAAATGATTATTATTATTAGACAATAAGAAGTACGTAATGGGGAGGAGGTTATAAAATAGAATAATAGGTGGTTTGTGTATGACAGAGTGAAGATACCACATGGAAACTCAACATTTTGTATATGTATGTAGTTCTTCTTCTCTTGCTTTCTTTCTGAGGAAAAGACACTCTTAAGGAGATTTTCTCATTTTGGAAAGTACCTGCAAAATAGAATACCTACAAAAATAAAGTGGCAATTTTTTTTTTTTTATAATGCCTGGTTGTGTTGGGGTCCCTTAAGAGAAATATTGAAGGATAGAAAATAGGAGAAAAACATAGGTGAGCACAGCAGAAGTAGCATTCATTCCAGACAACCAAAGACTTTTACTTAGTAGCACTAAAACTTCGCAAGGTAGCAGGTAAAATTTGAGGTACACTCAAATTGTATAGTCAGATCAAGGAATTCATAATGAAACAGCTTGACAATAGTGAAAGAAATAAAAACCTGCCTTACAGTTATGAGTTTAATTACTTGTCTCAGATCTACCTAGTTCTTAGAGAACACCGCAAAAGTTAAAAAAAAAAGTCTACCCTGAGAAAATAAATCTGTTTTTAATAAAAAAAAAGTCTACCCTGAGAAAATAAATCTGTTTTCATTTTCACCAGGCATTATAATTTACTCCATATATATTTAAAACAAACAAATAAAGCCAAAACAGAACAACAAAACAGAAGTAAAACTGATGGAGTCATGTTAATTGGTCTATATCGGTAACACTCTTAGATAGTTAGAAGAGAAAGACATGAACCGTATTTGCCAAAATAGACCACAATCCATTACTGAAAAATTCCGACACATTGAATTGCTAAAGTCATGAGCTTAAAAATGGTACCGTTAAAGATCTTTCGAGAGGGATGCAAGATGGTGGAACAGGGAGGGTCAACGTATCAGACCCTCCAGGAATAATCACCTGCAGGTTTAAAAATAAGGGCTGGAGAGGACTGCAAAGGAATGGAATTTATGTAGAAAGGAAGAAAATAGGATCAAGAATTACCAAACTACCTAAGCAGAGATGGGAGAAGCCGCAGAGGGAAGCAGTGCAGTGCGACCAGAGTGCAGCCTGATCAGGGCACAGCCCGAGTTGGTGGAGAACAAAGGGACCATGTGACACACGTGGAGCAGACCCAGTCGAATCATGGAGATGGGTGAGAGGCACAGCAAGCGCAGCAGAGGCTGGAGAGCCCGCAGGGATCAGAAGGAATGCAACACAGCTGGCAGAGACTGGCAGGACGCCAGAGGGCAACAGCAAACACGGGAAACAGCGCAATGCAGTGCGGCAGCCAGTGAAAAGTCAGCATAAAGTTTCTTCTCTACTCGTGGAGGAATGGAGAATTAGCAACAAGCTTGCAGAGAGAGAGGAAAAAACAAACAAACAAACAAACAAAAACTGGACCTGGACTCACAGCACCCACAGTGACCCCAAGTCCATGGCCGGTGAGTGAAGGCTGAGCAGTGTTCTAAAATAGAGACCCATGGACCAGAAAGGGGAGGGGATAGCCATTTTTGCTTGGGAAAGGGCACTAGGCTGGAACTTCAGTGGTAGAAGGTAGCAGGCGGGTGATTTAAATCAGCCAGCTTCGGAGAGCTCAGACTGTTACTATGACTATCTGCGACCAGTCTGAGCCCCCAGGTAAATGTCTGGTAGCTCACTGTGAGGTCTCGCTGCTACCTTTAACAGCACTCCACACCCAGCACAGCGCTGGGCGCAGACTGCATTGGAGAGCCCAACATAAACAAAGACATGCCTGGACCAGAGTTCTGCCAAAAGAGCCACAAACTCAAAAAAGATTCTTTTTTTTTTTTTTCTTTTTTCTTTTTTCCTCTGGTTTTGATTTGTTTTAATTATTTTACTAATTTTTTTAGCTTTCTGTGTGTGTGAGTGGGTCTCTGTGTGTATGCATGTGTATTTTTATTCCAAGTTCTTGCCCAATGGTGCCATGATTTGTTTTCATTCCCTTTTCTTTCTTTTCCCTTTCTCCACATTAGCTTCTGTTAATATCTTTTTCTCTCCTTTCCTTTTTAAAATCTTAATCCAATTCTTCATTGGGCAGTAGTAGCTTCTTAGTTTTTAGCAGTATAATACTCTATACTTTTTTTTAAAGATTTTAAGTGTTTAAATTTCTTATCTTGTCCATTAGCTTTTACTTAGATTTTACGTGTTACACTCCTCCTTCTATACAATATTCCCTGCATTTTTATCACACTACATACCAATTTTGTATATAATCTTCCCTGATACCCCTTCCCAAAAATACAACAGCAAATTCTTAATATTAGTAGAATCCATTGTTTCTTTACTATTTCCTAAAGTTCAAGCTATAGAGCATAGGACTTAGAGGAAGAAGGGAAAAATAAATGTCTTTCATGTTTCTATTCTTTCTCCTTATAGCTCTATTTCTACACCTTACCACTTTGGTTTCAACTAGACATCTACCCACCTGGACTTTGGAAAGTAGATTCATGTAAACTACTGTTAAATAGAAGAGTAAGAAAGGATTTGAGAAACATAAATGCAATGACACACTGAAATATCTAATTGAAGCTCCTGGTAGACATTTCATTGACTTAAGCTTGCATACTTTGTGTCTGTGTTATTTTATATCTCCTTTTACTCTTACAAAGTTCATTAGGCTGTTTTACTATTGTAGAATTGTGCTTCTACTGGCTCAGACTCAATAGTTGGCTGGGTTCCCCCTCCCTTGTCTTGAGAATAGACAAGTGGGAGGAAGAACAACTGCAAGGACTATTATATAGAAATGGTGTAAGACTCAAACTACAGAAATTGTTTCAAAGTGAAATATCCTAGTAACAAAACCTGGAGACAGGGACAAAATCAATTAAACAAGTGAAGCAGCAAATTTAAAGATGGGACACAAAAAGTTGAAAAGCATTTACAGAAAAGCAACAAACTGCTAAAACATAGTCCAGTACCAAAAAACTAAGTGCTGGACCAAATAGACAGCAACTTCTGATCCCTATTTAATTTGAAAAGTAGGATATTGAGACAAATACAAAAGCCAAGAGCCACATGTACCTAGAAGACACCTCTAAGGAATAGACATTTCCGAGGAAAGTCTGAATATTTGCCTCAATACTACCTACCATAAACAAACTATAAAATCCAACAAAGAAAGCAAAATAAAAGGGATAATGACAAGACATAGAAATAAGTTACAACTCCAGACTCCCAGGCCACCCAGAACAAATCCAGAAGACAATGACATATAGGAAAAGCAAAGACACCCAACTGAACTTTCGGAAATGATAGCATTAGAATTTTAAAAACAGATAAATGTGGCCATAGAGAATATCAGATTAGAAATAATTGTACATGTTAAAAAAGAGATGATGAAGGTAATGAAAGACCTACTTAGTGAACTTAGAGAAGACACAGACAAAAAAGCAGAAAAGCTTAGGAAAACATTAGAAAACTTAAATACTCCACTCAAGAAAGAAATGAAACCCATGAAACAGATTCAAACAGATATTCGAGAGATCAAAAATTATTTTGAATGCATTCTCAGTTGATTAAATGAGAGTGAGGATAGAATCTCAGATCTAGAAGACAAACATGAAATTAATGACCAGGAAAAGAAAGACTTCTTAAAAATAGCTAAAGACTATGAAAAATCAATGCAAAAGCTACAAGATGATCCAAAAAAAAAAAAAAGGAAATTCTGAAAGACCTAAAAAGGTCGTTTGCAGAAATAATTATAGAAAATTTCCCAACTGTGAGAAGAGAACTTGACATACAGATAATTGAGGCATAGAGAACCCCAATTAGCCATGATCAAAATAAATCTACACCAAGACATATAATAATCAAGATTCTGAAAATTCAACACAAAAACAGAATATTGAAAATCATTAGAGAAAAGAAACAAATCATCTGTAAAAGAAAACCCATCAGAATCACAGCAGACTTCTGAACACAAACCCTTAAGTCAAGGAGAGCCTGGTGCAAAGTATTTCAAACCCTAAGAGAAAATAATTTCTAACCTAGATTGATGTACCTGGCCAAGTTATCTTTCAAATTCAACAGTGAAATGAGATATTTCCGTGACAAAGAACAACTGATGAAATTCATGATCACTAAACCATTACTACAGAATATTTTGAAGGATATCATACAAAGGGAAAAAGGAGACTGTAACTCCAAGAACATCAATAAAAAGAATCCACCAGGCAAAACACATAGTATAACAGGAGGGAAAAACAAAACCAACAACAGAAAAAGACTATGACCAAAATGATTCGATATATAACAGTTATAACTTTCAATGTAAATGGCCTCAACTCACCAATAAAAAGAAACAGACTGCAAAGTGGCTCAAGAAAGAGGATCCATCAATATGCTGAATCGAAGAAACATATTTAACCCAAAAAGAAATTTATAGACTGAAAATCAAAGGATGAAAAGCAGTACTTCATGCAACAGGAACCCAGAAAAAAGCAGGAGTAGCTATTCTAATTGCAGACAAAGTGAACTTCAAGCCAAGACTAATCAAGAAGGTCATTATATACTTATTAAGGGAAAACTCCAAGTGGAAGAGAAAACAAACATTAATATTTATGCACCAAATACCAGTGCACCTGACTACATAAAACAATTCTTAAAGGACATGAAAGATTAAATAAAATCAAACACAATTATAATGGGAGACCTCAACACCCCACTGTCACAAATAGACAGATCAACCAGACAAAAAAATCAATGAAGAAATACCTGAAATGAATCAAATCTGTGCACAAATGTACTTAGCAGATGTCTACAGAGTCTTCCACTGCACAACATCAGAATACACACTCTTCTCAGCTACACATGGGATATTATCCAAAATAGACCACATGCTAGCTCTTAAAGCATACATACTTAACTAAATGTAAAAGAATTGAAATTATATCATGCATATTATCAGACCATAGTGCAATGAAATTGGAAATCAATGGTAAAAGAAACCAAAAAAACCACATAAACACATGGAAATTAAATATCATCCTCATGAACAACAGCTGTGTCACAGAGAAAATTAAAGAAGAAATTAGACAATTTATACATTTAAATGATAATAACAACACAACATACCAGAATTTATGGGATGCAATGAAAGCAGAGCTATGAGAGAAATTCACTGTGTTGAACTCACACATTAGAAAAACAGAACAAGCTGAAATAAACAACCTAATGTTTAACTTCAAACATCTACAAAAAGAACAAACCAAATCCAAAGCACCTATGAGAGAGGAAATTATAAATATCAGAGCTGAAATTAATACACTTGAGACTAAGAAAAAAATACAAAGAATCAATGAATCAAAGAGTTGGTTCTTTGAAAGATTAAATAAAATTGGCAAACCCCTAGCCAATCTTATCAAAAAAAGGAAAGAAATGACTCAAATTCATGCAATGAAAAGGGGAAAGTCAATATTGACCCTGCCTAAACCCTAAGGATCGTCAGTATCTACTTCAAAATCCTACACTCAATTTTTCTACACAATGGAGTACTATGCTGCCATAAAAAAGGATAAACTAGAGTCATTCATATGTAAATGGATGTTCCTTGAGAACATACTTTTAAGTGAAATAAATCAGACACTCATGAGTACATATCGAATTGTCTCTCTGATATGAGAAACTATAACTGTAAATAAGGACAAAGAGGTGTAATAGATGTTATATAAAAGGAAGATAATATACAAAGGAGAGGAGTACTAGAAAGAAAGAAGAGGAAAAGCAGAAAGGCGACAAAGGAAAGAGAAGGGAAAGGGAAAACATGGAAAATTATGAATAAACCTGCTATAAATAGGAAGAGAGGGAACAGAGGGGAGGGGTGGGGAAGAGAGGGGAGAACCAAGATGCATCATGTACAGGTACAAAATAAATGTGATGAATGTGACCATTATATGTAAAGTGTACCAATACATGTTCTTGGTTTAAAACAAACAAACAAACAAACAAACAAACAAACAAACAAAAAACGTACACTCAAACAAGGTGGAAAACACCAAAGACATGGACAGATTCTTAGATACATATGATTTACTAAAGTTGAGTCAAGAAGAAATACAAATGCTATATAACCCAATATCATCCACTGAAATTGAAGAGGTAATTAAAAACCTACCAACAAAGAAAAGCCCAAAGCCTGATGGATTCACAGCTGAATTCTACAAGAAATTTAAAGATCATCTAATAGTACTACTCCTCAAACTCCTTAAGGAAATTGAAAGGGAAGCAGTACTCCCAAAATCATTCCTGCAAGCAAGCATTACCCTGATACCAAAACCAGAAAAGGATCCAAACAAAAAAAGAGAACTACAAGCCAGTTTCCCTAATGAGCATAGATGCAAAAGTTCTCAATAAAATACTGGCAAATAGAATACAATGAATTATCAAGAAGATTATTCATTACGACCAAGCAGGATTCATCCCAGGGAGGCAGGGATGGCTCAACATATGCAAATCAATAAATGTAATACACTATATCAACAGAGTCAAAGACAAAAACATGTGATCATTTCAATAGATGCAGAAAAAGGAACTGACAAGATCCAACACCCATTCATGATGAAAACCCTACAGAAGTTAAGAATAGATGGTCTATACCTCAATCTGATAAAAGCCATCTATGATAATCCAATGACCAACATCATACTAAATGGTCAGAAACTGAAAGCCTTCGCTCTAAATTCTGGAACAAGATAAGGCTGTCCATTATCACCACTTTTATTCAAAATAGTTCTGGAAACATTAGTCATACTAATTAGGCAACAGAAAGAAATAAAAGGAACAAAGATAGGAAAGGAAGAATTTAAGCTAGCATTATTTGCAAATGACATGATACTCTACAGAGAAGACCCCAAAAATTTCACCAAAAAACTTCTAGCTTTAATAACCAAATTCAGTTGTGTAGCTGGATACAAAATCAACACTCAAAAATCAATAGAGTTTCAAAATACAGATAATAAACTCACTGAGAAAGAAGTTAGGGAAGATATACCTTTCACAATAGCACACACACACAAAAAAGAAACACTTAGGAACAAATCTAACAAAGGAGGTAAAAGATCTTTACAGTGAAAACTATAGTACTCTAAAAAAGGAAATTGAAAGAGATGTCAGAAAATGGCAGGACATCCCATGTTCTTGGGTAGGAAGAACCAACACAGTGAAAATGGCCATACTTCCTAAAGTACTAAACAGATTTAATGTAATTCCAATCAAAATACCAATAGCATACTTCAAAAAATTAGAGAAAACAATCATGAAATTCATCTGGAATAAGAAGAGACCAAGAATAGCAAAAACAATTCTGGGCAACAGGGCCAAGGCAGGGGGAATCCCAACCCCTGACTTGAAATTACACTGTAGAGCTACTGTGATAAAGTCAGCCTCATACTGGCTAAAAGACACACCTGAGGATCAGTGGAATAGGTTAGAAGACACACAAACAACTCCAAACACACTCAAATACCTCATCTTCGACAAAGGAGTCAAAAACTCTCACTGGAAGAAAGATAGCCTCTTTAATAAGTGGTGCTGGAAAAACTGGCTTGCCACAGGCCGAAAACTAAAACTAGATACATGTCTATCACCATGTTAAACTAAAATTGAAGTGGATCGGGGAACTAAACATTAAAACAGAAACACTAAATCTACTGGCAGCTAGAATAGGAAGAACTCTTGAAGACA
The DNA here is from genome assembly GCA_004026905.1 of Hystrix cristata. Lineage (NCBI taxonomy): Eukaryota > Metazoa > Chordata > Mammalia > Rodentia > Hystricidae > Hystrix > Hystrix cristata. Next base: position 9,295 of record PVJO010031951.1, read on the forward strand.
TAGGGGTAGCAAAAATAATTATGAACAAAACTCGGATGGCACAGGAAAAAGCACAAAGGATCAGAACTTGGAATCACATCCTATTAAAAAGTTTTTGCACAGCAAAAGAAATCACCAAAAGAGTGGCCCAAAAAACCACAGCATGTTTTGAGGGAAACTTTTACCAACCATTCATCAGACAAAGGTCTAACATCTAGAATATATAAAGAAGTCAAAAAAATCAGATCTCCCAAAATTTAGAGACCCAACCCAAAAATAGGCATCTGAAATGAATAGACACCTCTCAGATGAAGAAATACAAATGGCAAACAAATATATGAAAAAGTGTTCAGCATCACTGGTCATTCGAGAGGTCCAAATCAAAACAACATTAAGATTTCAATTCACTCCAGAAAGAGTGGCTATCATCAAGCAATCAACCAATAACAAATCCTGGTGGGGCTGCGGGGGGAAAAGGAACCCTCCTGCACTGTTGGTGGGAATGTAGGCTGGTCGAACCATTGCAGAAATCAGTGTAGAGATTCCTCAGAAAACTACAACTAGAGATTTCATTTGATCCAGCTATTTCTCTGTAGGTATCCCCCCAGAAGAATGAAAAACGTCGTACCGCAGTGATATATGTGCAACCATGTTTATAGCAACACAGTTTGTAATAACTAAGTCTTGGTAACAACCCAAATGCTCAACAACTAATGAATGGCTAAAGAAGATGTGTTTTTTTTTTTTTCCTATACAATGGAGTATTGCTTTTACGTAAAACAGGATAAACTTGAGATATTTATAGGTAAGTGGATGTACCTTGAGAATATACTCTTCAGTGAAATAAACACTTATGAGGATATATCGAATTGTTTCTCTGGTATGAGAAACCATAAGCATAAATAAGGACAAAAGAGTATAATAGACAATAAATAAAAGAAAGGTAATATTCAATAGGGAGGAGAATTAGAAAGGCAGGAAGGGGAAAAGAAGGAAATGATAAAGAAAAGAATGAAAAAAGGGGGAAATATAAATAAAGCTACAGTAAATAGGGAAGGGAGGGGGAATGGAGGGGAGGGGTGGGGAAGAAGGGGGGAAACAAGATGTATCATATACAGGTGCAAATTAACTACGATGACTGTGATCACTATGTATGCAATGTAGCAATACATGTTCTTGGAAATAAATTTAAAAAAAAAGAAGATCTTTTGATCTTTTACAACTGTGCCAAGAACTTGTGATTATTAAAAGGTGTTCTCTTTAACAAATAACATTAGGAATTGAAATTAGGATCTTAATCAGATATCCACTCACACACACACACACACACACACACACACACACAAACCAAATTGGTCTCTTGCCTTACACCACACATTAAAATTAATCAAAAATGTATTGAAGAATTAAACCCTGGCCTTAAAACTATAGAAATTCTAGAAAGAAAATCAAAGGAGAAATTTTCATGACATCACTGACCTTGGCAAGGATCTTGCATATGACACTATAAATACAAAAATAATTCAGTATGTGAGATTATAAAAAAAAAAATAAAAAGTGTCTGTGCAACCAAGGAAACAATCAACAGAATGAAAAAGAAACCCAGCGAACAGGAGAAAATATTAACAAACCATGTATCAAATAGGGGATAACTCAAAATATATAAGAAACCTAATACCAAAAATAACCCTTATTTTTAAATGGGCAATGAATTTGAAAGGACATTTATTCAAAGAACCACGCAAATGGCCAACAGATATATGAAAGATGGTAGCAGCTATACATCAATAGATGAATAAAGAAAATGAAGCATTTATAAGTATATATATGCATATATATGTATATATTTATAATTGTATGTAACATATAGACATATAACATATAACATGTTACATAAAATTATGGGCAATTTTTTAGTCATAAAAAAAGAAAAGCCTGCTATTTATAACAATATAGATGAACCTGAAAAACAATACACTAGGTTAAATAAGTCAGTCACAAAACACAAATATGGCATGATTCCCCTTATTTGAACAATTGAACTAGTCAAGAGCAAGAAATTCAAATGGCTGTTTATAGGGGCTAGAGGTTGGGAGAAACGAGAAGCTGTTATTTGAAAGATATAAAGTTGGAGGTACACTAGAGTAATAATTTCTAGAAAGGTATTGTGCCAGTAGTGCCTATATTTAATATAGTATTTTGTAATTCAAAGTTTACTAAGAGAGTAGACATTATGAGGAGTGTTTTCATATACATACAAGAAATGAACAAAAATTTGGCAAGTGTTGAATATGCTTATTTCCCTGAATGTAGTATTGCACATCTGTACATGTGTTCAAAATTCATAAAATTGTGCACATTAAAGTTGTGAAATTCCTGACAGGGTGTGGTGGTGCACACCTCTAATCCCAGCATTTAGGAGGTTGAGGCACCATGAGATCAAGGCCAACCAGGGCTACACAGTAAGTCCAAGGCCAGCCTGTACTACATAGTGAAACCCTGTATCAAAAAATGTGCAATTCTTTTCACATAATTTATTCCTTAATAAAGCTGTTAAATTATTAAAATATGAAAAAGCAAAGCTCAATTACATACATATTAGCAAAAACAAATATGAGGTTTATATATAGGAAGCTGAAGCTTTTAAAATGATCAGATTATAAAATAAGTTTTATGGTGTTCAGAGAAACAAAATAGTATTTGAAATACTTTATGAATAAACAAGTATGAAAAATGATAACATTAAACTAAAGATCTAAACATTAAGACAGGAACATTAAAACTTCTGGAAGACAGAATAGGTAAAACACTTGAAAACATAGGAGTAGGAAAGGACTTTCTAAACAGAACCCCAATTGCACAGGAAATAACAAGAATCAACAAATGAGACTACATTAGACTAAAGAGTTTCTGTACAGCAAAAGAGTCAATTAGGAGGGTGAAGAGAAAATCCACAGAATGGGAAAAAATAATCTTTGCTAGCTACTCCTCAGACAGAAGACTAATATCTAGAATACACAAAGAATTCAAAAAAATTAAACTACCTAAAATCAATGACCCACTCAAGAAATGGGCCAGAGAAATGAACAGATACTTCACAGTGGAAGAAATACAGATGGCCAATAAACTTATGAAAAAATGTTCAACATCTATGGCTATTATAGAAATGCAAATTAAAACAACTCTAAGATTCCACTTTACCCCAGAAAGAATAGCAATAATTAGGAAATCAAACAATAACAAATGCTGGTGGGGCTCTGGTGAAAAGGGAACCCTCCTACACTGTTGGTGGTAATGCAAACTAGTACAACCATTATGGAAATCAGTATGGAGATTTCTCAAGAGTCTGAATGTAGAAATCCTGTATGACCCAGCCATTTCCTTACTAGGTATCTTTCCTGACGAGCTAGAGACATCATACTACAGAGATAATTGCACAACACTGTTTATAGCAGTACAATTTGCAATAGCTAAATTCTGGAAGCAACCCGTATACCCATCAATAGATAGCTGAATAAACAAAATGTGGTATCTACACATAATGGAATACTATTCAGCTATAAAGAATGACAAACTAGAATCATTTGTAAGAAAATGGGTGGACTTGGAAAATAAAATGTTGAGTGGAATAAATCAGTCTCGCAAGCTGGAATACAGCATGGTATCCCTCATTTAGTGAGGTAAAATACAAACAAAAGAAAAGAGTAAACAATGGATACAAAAAGATGAAGTGTTAGATATAAGCTAATAGACAATTCAGTGGAACAAAAGAGGGCAAAGGGGGAGGGGAATGGGAATCCAGGGGAATAATGATATCTTAAAAATAAGAACCTAATAACCCAAACTTAAATCAGTGACACATACACTGGGTACTATAGTAATTTTATATAGTTGTGACTTACTGCTTTATGTAAGTGGTTGTTTATATTGCTCACTGTCATAAGCAAAAGGTACAATTAATTGTGATCTGTAAGCTTGTGTAATTGCCTGTAAGTTTGTGTAATTTTGGATAAATTTTAATAAAAATCTTTAAGAAAAGAAAGAAAATAACATAATTTGAAACATAAACCAACAGAATTTTGGCAGGGAGTGTTGGGGATTGAATTTAGGCCCTTGCACTTGCTAGGAAAGTGGTCTACCACTTGAGCTAAACACCCAACCCCATCAACAGAATTAAAAGAAAAAGTCCTAATTAAATCATGCATTGAATGAAAAGGACATATAGAGAATGAACAACTGAATAGAATATGTATAAATTGGTTTTCAAATCTGAAGAAATTATCCAGAAATAGGCATAGAGAAAGAGAAAAAAGCTACTAAGAGAGGATAATAAATCTGAGATACAATATGAGGTGTTAAAATATGTTTCTAATCAGGTTTTCAGAGGGAAGAAAGTAAAGCAACATAACAGAGGTAATATTAATAATGATAAGGCCTGAAAACTGTTTGGAATTGCTGAAAGACACCCAGCTTCATATTTGATAAATTAAAGAAAC
>PVJO010031952.1:0-13753 GCA_004026905.1 Hystrix cristata
CTGGTCAGAGTTGCCCAAGGTCCCCTGTGAGTGGGAGAGGCCCCAGGACAGTGTGGGTTGAGAGTGGCCTCTGTGTGGGGCCCTGGAATGGTAGCTGAAGTCCTGCTGAGCCCGAGGCCCAGCCTGGCCTAGAAAGCCTTGAGTGTGGAGCCCAGGGCCCCCTGAAGGGACTCAAAGCCCCGCAGAGACGTGTTTTTTTGGCATCAAGTTTAGAGTTATCAAGCTTTTGGCTCCAGCAGTGAAGACACAGCAGCAGTCCAGCAATAATGTTGTGATTTACAACCACCATGTTAGTGTTGTCCTGCGCCAGATGATTCGGCAGCTCGCTGGGGGTGTCCTCACTCCCCGCATTCGATGTAACACCTGGGTGAGGAGGTAGGACTGTTGCTAATGTTCCCACTCTGCTGATACCCAGAGTGGTATTTTACATGGAGGCTGGATCCGTGGTGAGGCTGGCTGAGGCACACAGCTCATGAGCAGGTGGGCTGATTTACAGGTTGGCAGTTCGGCCGCAGGGTTGGCCTTGATGGCTGGTTGCTGTGTCTCCGAGCTGCCTACTTGTTCAACATTCTGCGCGTGTTGCTTGGTGGAGACACATTTCTCTGTAGTTGATCCAACTGCTGACTGTGAATTCTGGTACTTAGATAAAGCGGAGAACCAGACTCTAGCATTATCATTTCTCAAGCTTTAGATTTTCAGGGCAAGCTTCAGACATTTCTGTTTGCCTTTTGTGCTTCCAAGATCTGATGCATGCTTGCCAAAAACCAAGCAGTGTGTGCCTTCTAGCACGTTCTCTGGGAGGATGGAGGTGACCAGCATCATGAGTGGCGCCCCCTAGAGGCGGGCAGGAGGCTTCCCTGGCTGGGTCTTCTGGGCTTTCGTGAGTGGTACCCAGGGTGATGGGGGGTGGGGGTGGGGTTTTCAGGCCACTTGCCTGGCTTTCCGGGAACAGTGTGCAGTCCTAGAAAACTCCATGCTTAGATGAAGCCAAGGCAGAGATTCCTACCTTGGTCTTGGTAACGCAGCATTCAAAACCGATATCCTAACCTGTCACTGACCGGGACGCATCGAGTTGAGAGAATGTCGCTGCTATTTACATTTTAGGCTTGGTTTGGAGTGTCATGCTGCAGTAATTCCAGTTTCCCCCTTGTCAGCTTCCAAAAGCCACGCTGGCAGTTTTGCTTGCGTTGCACCAGTCTATGAAGCCCTGGGAGAAATGTGCCTGAAATAAGCAGATTTCAGTGGGATTTGCTACCCCCAGTCCGTATTTCAGGCATGTGCTGGGAGATACCTGTTTCAGTGATCATGTTGTGTGAGCTCTGACCTAGGAAATCAGGTGGTTTTGTCGGTAGCTAAACCCTTTCAAAAGAAAACATCTGTGTGAGGAAACAAAAGGAGAGGGAACCTTTTGTTCCCATCTCACCACCTCCTTTTACAGGTGAAGAAATGAAGTCCAAGGACCTGCTGAGGTCACGACGGCGTGACGGGTGTCAGAGGCTCCCAACCGCTTTTGTAAACTCCCTGCCGCCCATGCTGAAACAGCAGGTGTCATGTCACACAGGAAGCAAAACGAGAATGTCCCCAGTGCGCCCAAGAATCGCCCATCTCATTTCGTAGGTCAGTGTGGGAGTTTGGCTGTGCTGAGTCAGACACATCTTTGGGAGTCTCCCGAGGGTCTGGAGATGGTGTGTCGAAAGACGTCCCCTTGCTCTGCCCGGACTGCTAAAAGCCGAGACTCAGACTTGCCGCAGACCTCAGCGTCCCTCCCTGCTTCCCGGACGAGCGAGCCTGTGTTTGCCAGCAGACTACAAGGCGCGCTTTCTCTTGCTCCAGGACTGATTGGTGGCTCGCGTCCACCCACAGCTGTGTGAGCTGAAGTGTCGGGCTGATGGGACTGGGCTGGGCCCATCCTGGAAAGCCTTTCACATCAGCACTGACATTCACTAAAGAACACCAAGACCTCTAAAGGGGACACGGCTGCTTTGATAACTGTGTTAGTTTTCATAACAACTGAATGACACCCTTCCCCGACCCCGTCTCGTGAAACTCTTTCCTACTCTTGCGTGGAGCACTGGGTGGCTGTGAAAGGACATGCACGTACTCATCTATAAAATCAGGCTTAAAATCCACAACTTTCTTGTGAAACAAAACAGAACATAGACGAAGGCCAGAAGAGGCCATTGGAGCAGCAGAGTTTAAGGGCCTGGTGTGTGAGCGCCACGCAGTGGACTTGCGCCTGGCCAGCACCCTGCCTGGGGAGTTTCACCCCAGACAGAGCGGGCTTCGTGTCTGGGGCTGGGGTGTCACGATTTGCATGAACCCCACATCCCTGTCTGCAGGTGGAGGAAATGGTTCACAAGCTGAAAGGGGCACTGTGTGACGTATGACAGTCTTCCTGCAAGCGGGTTCCCGTTGCCTGAGTGGGTATGTGCTGGGGCGTCGATGGCAGAATGGAAACTTACTTCGTCGTTTCTTCACGAACGTAAATCCTCTTGACATAACTTTTGGATTTCAGTTCCAGATACATTCTGGGTAAATTAAAAACAGCTTGCATCATTTTGTCTTCTGTAATAGCAAGAATTTCTGGAGTTGGGTGTGGAGGTGCACAGCTGTAATCCCAGCACTCGGGAGGCTGAGGCAGGAGGACTACTGTGAGTTGGGGGCCAGCCTGGGCTGCACAGTGAGTTCAAGGCCAGCCTGAACTACGTAGTGAGACTATGTCATCCCCTGTTGCCCCTGAAAGAGCCAGTCGGTCTTGGATCCGCAGGCTTGATTTCCTATGTGCCACTTTGGGACTGCACCAGCCTGAGGGCCATCACCAGATGTCATCTTTCAACCTTTGTTAGTAGCCATGACCCAAAAAACCTCTTTCCTTTATAATGTACCCGCTCTGTGGTGTTGTGTTATTAGCAAAAGAAAACAGACTAATGCAATAGGTTGCTGGAAGCCAAACCTTCTGCTAAAGAAGAAATAGTCTAAGCTGGGAGCTTGTCCTGTTACTCATGGCTTCCCGACATGTCTTCAGAAATGGATGCAAACTTTCCTGCTCCCTTGTTTTCTCATTCCTCGAGCTGTTCCTGTTGTGATAGTGTGCTTTGGAGAAGTCACGATTAGCAGTTACTTTGATTTGCAGGCATGGGTAGCAAACGACATTCACTCATCAGACAGATCCTGAAGGAACAACACAGACAGGTCCTCCCTGGGCACCTGCTGTTGGCAGGCAGGGACCGAGGGGCAGGGAGGTGTGGGCCTCGCCCTGGTGAGCTGTGGTCTTGGATGGGAAACAGATGAACAGACACACAAACATCCAATAGGAATCAAGAGGTGTGAGCGGAAACCGCACTCTGCGGGAGCTGTGGGGCCCCGTGAGATTTCCAGCTGCCGGGAGCCGATTGGGTTTCCCTTGCTGTGTGGCTGCCAGCTGTGACCCTGGTGCTTAGGTTGAGTCAGGAACTCACGGCTTTGCCTTTGCCAAGATTTTGAGAATGAATGTCTTGTGCCACAGAAGCCAGGGTTCGTTTCTCAGAAATGGCCGATTCCTTTCCGGTAGGTGGATTTGAAGTTCTCAGGTAGCTGACCGCGTGGTTGGGGTTATGAGGGGTGACCAAAATATACAACTTGTGTTTACATTTTAGAAATCTATTATAGTGAAAGACGCAGTGCCACAGACCCCTCACAGTCCTCCCACTTGCTTGGAACACACTTGTCCTGCCGTTGCCTGCCTGGGGCAGTTCTGGAAGTCCTCTTTAGCGAGTGTCTTTACAAGGTGTGATAAAGAGATAAGGTGAGGGAGGTGAAGGGAGGAAAAAAGAATTAAGATGCATATGCGGCTGTGTGGAATCCCCCTGAGGAATGTAATCGTTATGGACTGCAAACATGTACTAACAGAAAAATAATACAGTGAATGCTGCTGCCAGCTGCCATCCAACGGAAAGGCAGGCTCATAAAAACCTTCCAGTGTGTCCTCGTCCACCTTATTCACTGGATCTGGCGCCGTGTGACTCTGGCTCCTCCGCAAAGTGAAAATGACGAGGAAAGGGAAACGTTTTGAATCCATTCAAGACACTGTGGCAGCCGTGACAGTGAGTGCAACTAAGACCCTCAGGAAACAGGACTCCAGAACTGCTTCAGAGAGTGACAAGAGCGATGGGAGAAGTATGTAATGACAATGTGTTTTGTTTTTGTTTTTCTCTTTTAATTTTTCAAATTTCTTGATGTTTTTGAGACAAGGTCTTGCTGTGTATTCCAGGCTGGCCTTCAACTCACTATGCAACCCAGACTGGCCTCTACATTGTGGTGATCCTCCTGCCTCAGCCTCCCGAATGCTGGGCTCATAGGTGTACGCCACCACGCCCGGCAACGTTTTGTACTGTAATAATTTCTAAAAAGTTAAACATTCACTGTAGTTTTTTACCACACTGTATATTTTTGACAGAAGATCTGTTCGCCAAGGCTTTTCTCTTTGTTTATCTGTGAGCACAGCTTTGCCTCCTCGCCATCCTCTTGTGCCCGTGTAAGCTGAGACTACGGTGCAGGCACAGGCTGCTCCAGGCTCCCAAGCTGTGTGAACTGTGGTCGCTTCTGATCAAACTGAGATGGTCATGTTTATGGCTGTTTCTGTTGAATGGTCCAACCACAGAAGCCACGCTGCTTGTGGGCACAGCCCCACGGGAAACTCGTCTTCTCTGATTAGTGAGCTGCCCTCTCCCACATCCCGGTCCTCGTGGTCCTTGATTCTCATCCCTGCCTCTTTCTCCGGGTGCCCTCCTTCTCACCTGGGTTGCTGACTGTGCCGAGTGTCGGGTGCAGCCACCAGGTTGGTCTGCGAGTCCCTCCCGAGCTCGGTTAGGCCCTGCTGAGGGACGGCACTGGCTCCCTCGTTTGGTTAGGGAGAGCTGCTGGTTGTTTGTATGTGTTTTGGCACACGTGTGCACACAGAGGTGAGCGGTAGAGCCGCCAAGAGGAGGTGGCATGTCTAGCAAACCCGCGTGAGTTTCTAAACAGCACGTGTTGGAGAGGGAGGCTCCTGCATCTGTGTCTCTAATCACGGTGTTTCTTGTTTTTCCTACATTATAGCTGCTTTTTAGAGAACAGTGGAAAGCATTAAAAACAAACATCTTCAGAGACTCACTTTGGTTCCAGCTGTTGGCGTTTGGAATGATCTCGGGATGTGGTCTGCAACATTCACTTACTTTATAGCTTGCTGTGCTGTATTGATTGACTGTACTATATTAAGAAGATATGGGGTGTTTCCCTGTGCTAGTCTGTCTTCTTCTCCAATTAAGAATGTTCCTAGCTGGGCGCTGTGCTGCACACCTGTGATTCCAGCATTCTGCAAGGCTGAGGCAGGAGGATCACAAGTTCAGGTTCAACGTGGGCAGCTTAGCGACTTAGCAAGACTCTGTCTCAAAATTTAAAATAAACAAAAATGGCTGGAGATGTAGCTCAGTGTGAAGGCCCTGTGTTCAATCCACAGTAACAACAAAAAACAAACCCAAAAAACCCTGCAAGAAGTTCCCCCAGGGATGAAGTATCAAGTTCCTACCTGAAGGGGTCCGTGCTGAAGCCGCTTGGCGGCAATCTAGCCTGTCAGCTTAGGCCTGTGGGCTGTGCTTCAACTTGACTCCTCTTTTCCTTGGTTTATTCTCCCTTTACCCATTTGCTTTATTTTTAATATTTCGTCTATGTTATAATAGCCCCCTAGATTGCTGTTTGGATTTAGTTATAATAGAGATAAATGTTCACGGAAGCAGACGGGTGTGTGTGTGTGTGTGTGTTGAGGGGTTTCTGGAAAGGAGTAAAGCAGCTTCCTGCCAGATGAACCTAAGACCAGTGACTTTATCTTTCTGAGCGATGGCTTTCCTCATTTGTAAAAGAAGAAAAATTTGGATAATGCTGTCATCCCCTCAGAGAGTAGCAGTGAGGCCCTGAGAGACAGCCCTCCTCGACTGTGTGGCAGTTGGCTGGGGACCCTAAAGAACTGTCAGCCATCAAAAGAGGTCCGTTGTCAGACCAGGTTTGCTCTGGGATGTTCGGGAACCCCAGAGCCTCAGGAGCCCATTGGAGTGCGTCCAGAAGACTCACACACAGGCTGTCTGCTCTCCCTCTCATTTGTCTTCTCTTTTGATATGAGCCATGGAAAGGAACTGGAAGGTGTTTTCCCACCTCGGATGATATAATGCAGTCAGTGCGGCCTTGAGGTGGTCCCGACACAGAGAGTCCAGCTGGAATGTGGCCATTGGCACCACGCCCAGAGCAGCCATTCCTCATATTTACCTGCCTTTTCCTGCCTCAGGTTTGGCCACAGAACAGCAAGACTCACAGTGGTGTACTCCCAGGCACTGTGGTTGGGGGCCGTGGCTGTCCCCTCCTTCCCAGCAGCCAGGAGAATGTGCCCTGGACATACCATAGCTTCTTTTTAACTCCCACCCATCTCGGTTAGGACAGTTGACCAGCAGGGATTATAATCCTCAGCTTTGCGTCCCCCTCCCAGGGCTGCCTTTCCGAGGGGCAGATGTCCAGGGTCATCACTCGTCTGTCCCTGTGTCCACAGAAACTGTGAAGACATGTGTCCCTCTCCGGGTGTGGTTTTTATATGATTTCTTGGTCATTTTGGCATTGAATGGGAAAAAAAGGTGGGTGACATTTTCCAGAAGTGGCTCCTGGATACGGGGTTCCAGATGTTCAGAGATGTCTGGGAAGGGTGCTGGGACGCAGACAGAGAATGGTGTTTGTGAGCCGTGTGGCCAGGTCGGCCCTGCGGAGTGTTGCTACGTCACCCTGAGGATGGAGGATGCTTGATCTTGGCCTTCAAAGATGCAGCCCACTAGGATGGCACAATTGCCAATTCACTGCTCGGTGTAGTTTATGTTTTGGGCTTTGAGAACGAATAGGACAGTACTTGTCCATGTCATGTGTTCATTTGGATGTCAAGTGGAGTGACCGTAGAATTCATTGTCCAGACTTAAGTAGGTCAGGCGCTGTGTCAACCGGGGCGTTATGGCCTCTTGGATGTTGAGCAAGCTGTTCTGATCTGCATAGTTCCTTGTGGCCCATTCAGCTATACCCGAGAGAATGTTTGCTTTTGTAGCAGGGAGTTTGGGAGGGGCGGGGGGGGTGGTCCTGAGCACTGCGGGGCAGACAGGGCACGTTGCGGGGCCAGTTAACCTTGACCTTGAAGTTGACCTTGGGGCCGGCTGTTGTACGGTCCAGACACTTGGTCTCCTGCTCTAAACTGTATCCTCCAGGGTCAGATGTTGAAGTCCCAACTCCTGGTTTACCTCCGATTGTGGCCACATAATGGACAGAGTCTTTACAAAGGTAGTCGAGGTTAAAAGACGTCACAGGGTGGGTCTTCATCAAGGACACTGGGGAAGAGCACACACAGGAAAAACTCTGTGATGTCACAGGTGACCACGTACAAGCCATGTGATGGGCTTCAGGGTGCTGTCACAGCCTAAAATCGGAAGGCTGAGGCAGGAAGGAGGACGGCCGTAGTCAAGGCCAGCCTGAGCTACACAGCAAGCTCTTGTCTGTAAAACAAACAAACAAACAAAAAACCCCAAAAATATAAAACAGGAGAGAGGCCTGGGGAAAAACCAAATTGCTAACACCTTGCTCCTGGACTTCTAGCCTCTGTAACTGTGATAAAGTAAATTTTCAGCCACTTGGTGTGTAGTGTTTTTTATCAGTAAACTACTACTCTTGGCTGGAGAGATGTAGCAGCCTCAGACCTAGTTCTGGAAGTCATGGCTGTGGTCCCACCTGGGGCGGGGCGGGGGGTATCTGGCAGTGTGAACTCTTACTGAGGAGCCCAGGTATGTGGCCAAGAAGGGCCGTTAACAACAGGTCTGTTTGTACATGGCTGTGACCAAGATTCGTTTCCCTGGCAAGGGGTTGGCTGTGTCTGGGTAAAGCAGGCCTGGCAGGGCTTCTGGTGAGCAGGGGAGGGCTTGGGCAGCCAGGTGAGAGTGGTCCATACTGATACCAGTGGGCCAGAGTCTGGTTCTTGACATCCTTGGTTCTTTTGCAGTAAAGGTAGTGGAGGAACAAGAGGATCTTCTATAGTAGCTGTGGCCAAGCCAGCAGTGCCAGAACTGCAGAGGGGCTGAATTCCTTTTTGGGACCCTGGGCAGGGCCTGGCCTGTCGGAATGGGCTTGAGCAGACTCTAGGTAAAGACGTCTGAGCATGGGCGGCCACAGCTCATGGGGAGTAAAAGTGACGCGACAGTTGCTCTTTGACTTCTGCTCTCTAGAACACCCTGGTATTTAAGACTGATTGACAGATTAAATTAAAGCTGAACTCCAAGGGACTTGACACACAGTATACGAATAGAGCTGTGGCCTCCGAGTCAGGGAGAACCAAGTTTATATCCTGACTCTTACACACTGCATGACTTTAGATAAAATACTCCAGCCTCATTCATTGTGGATGTATAACTTCCATATCTAAATTCATCATGTTGTTTATGGAGGTGGAGATATGGGAATGTCCAGCATGGGGCAGGTCCTCAGGATTCACCGGCTTCTGTCTTTCTTGGGCCTCCTGTGAAGGTGTATTGAGTTCATCTGTGGGTGTCTCGCTTCTCCCTCAAAGACTCTGACACCTGTCCTTAGACCCATATCCAGTTGCAATGGGCTGAATGAATGCTTATGTCCCCCCAAATTGTGTGTTGAAATCCAACCCCCAGGGCGATAGAAATGGCAGATGGGACCTTTGGAAGGTGATTCGTCATGAGAGTGGGGTGCTGGAGATTGAGATTACTGCCCTTATGAAGTTGACCTAAGAGAGACTGTGCATCTCCTCTACCATGTGAGAACAGAGTGAGAAGGTGCGGTCCACCTGCTGTGATGGGACCTTGACGTTGAGTTTCCCAGCTTCTGGAATTGTGAGAGAGAAATTTCCATTGTTTACAAGCTACTTGGTCTGTGTTGTTTTGGTATTGGAGCCCAAAGGGACAGACACAGCAGTGTGTGCGTTTATTTATTTAAGAAGGAAGCAGCCCCCAGCTCGGTGTGCTGTTTGGTCACTCCAGAAGTGGGGCTGTGGCCTCAGGGGTGTGGCCATGGGAAATTCCCAGGGGCTCTGCAGGGAGGGGTCTTGTCCATGCTGGTCTCTGTGCAGCTAGGGCTTGAGCCTGGATTCCTGGGTTCCCGTGGGGGAGATGCGGAACATCCCCTGCCGAGTGCGAGGAAACAATCGGCAGCCCATTCTAGAGCTTCCACACCTTCACTAGTTGATTTCTTTTGTCTTCTCTGCTGTCCCTTGGAATTCGTTTCCTCCCTCTAACTATCCCACTCTTCTTGCAATGCCTGACTTTAAGTCTCTCCTTTTTTCTTCTCATGGCTCCTGTCTATGCCTGAGTCTGGTAGCTGGAACTCACTGGTGGTGCGGCTGGGATGGGTTGCGGAGGGCGACTCGCCTGCCCCTTGAGGATGTCCGTTCCTGTGAGGACAAGGTCCGGTAGAAGGCAGCAGGCTCTGTGTGGGGGGATAGTCAGCTGGTACCCGGCAGGCAGCAGGAGCCCGACACTGCCCTGGGGTGTGCCCGGCTTGACTTGCCCGCGGCCCTTCTCAACATCCCAGTGCAGAGGAGCAGAGCAGACCGCAATTGCCCCCGCCTTGACCTCTGATGGACTGGCTTCCACCCCAGCCGTGCCCGGGCTTCGCCCTTGCGTGGGCAGGCGTGCACAGCTCCGGCTCCCCGCTGCGCCTCCGTCCAGTCTGCTGACACGGGCACATTCCCCGCATTCACTGGATGATCGGGACCTGTTTCTGCTGGAACCACCCTCGCCCTGCTCCTCTGCGGCAGGCTCTTACTCAGGGCTGCTACCAGTGCTTCCCTGCCTGTTGATGTCTTCCCGTCTTCCTCTTTGCCCTGCAGAAGGAAGCCCACTTTCTGCCCTCCTTCTGTCTGCTTCTCCTCTGATGCTGCCTGTTCACACTTTTGCTGATCCTAACCGAACAAGTGCTTGTCCATGAAGAAAGGCTTCTGAGTTCATTTCTTCTATTTGTGATCAGTTATCACTTTATTTTGCTCCATTTTATGATAATTTTTCCTTCCTAAATTACTTAAAGGTGTATATTTTGTTGATTTTTAAGAATTATGAATGAATACCCCCTTGCCCAGCACACCTACATGTTTTAAACAGTTCTGAAAATGGAATGCATTTTGTTGTTTGTTTGTTTGGTGCTGGGGATTGCACTCAAGGCCTTGCACTTGTTAGGCAAGCGCTCTAACCACTGAAGTAAATCCCCAAACCCCAGAATGCATATTACAACTTGGAGGGTTGTTATTTATTTTACAGCTCTTTTTCCTTAAGAGCACATAATTCATTTTACACAGCATCTTTACCAATTAATTTTTCAGGATTCAGAATTTTCTGATAGTAAAGTAGAGGGCTGCGTAACACTTGTGAGCATCTTTATTTTCCAATGTGGCGATCTGGCCTTGGACTAATGTTTGGTGGAAATCATTATGCTTTACGAGGCCCTTCCTTCTTCCTTCTTGTGGGTAGAGGCACCACTAGACTGTTAGATAAGCCTGTGTACATCAGGGACTCTTCAGGGCTCCGTCTGTGGTTACATATATTTCAGTAAATTGAAACAATCCGACTTTTAGAACTCTGTTTTGAAAGTTATAAAGCAAATAACACAGAACATTATTCCACATCAGAACTATGATGGGAGGCTGGGTGTGGTGGCACATGCCTGTCATCCCAGCACTTGAGAAGCTGAGGCAGGAGGATCTCTGTGAGTTAAAGGCCAGCCTGGGCTACACAGTGAGTTCAAGGTCAGCCCGAACTGCATAGCGAGACCCTGTCTCAAAAAATAAATAAAAAAATTAATGAACTATAATGGGTTCTAATGCTTTTATCCATAGACTTACTTTCTTCAAAGACAAAAAAAAAAAAATATGTTCACTACTGACACTGTTCATTTCATGGTATGCGTAGTACGGAGAGGGTTCTACTTTACCCAGAAACGAAGGTTAAATTGTTCCATGTGGGAACAACCAAGTCTTGCCTTTACACTCATTATCAAAGAAATTTATTCTTTTGCCTTTAAAAATTTTTTTCAGCACAAGGCCCTGAGTTCAATCCCTGGCACTACAAAAAAAAAAAAAAAATTAAAAATTTTTTTCTTGTGAACTTTCCCCTCCTTTTCTGCTATATAAGAAATTTGTTCTAAAAGAATTGAGATGTTATATACATGTACCAATGCCCAGAAATTAACGTAATCATTATGTAATAAAAAAAAGATGCAGAAAGGAAATTTGTCTTTTGGAGGCACGGAACTTGCCTTGCCAAGCTCATGGTGGAGCGTGAGAAGTTAGCTTCTCTCGGTGGTTGGACTAGGAAGCTAACAACTTTTTTTTGTCATTCTCCACTGAATAGGGTTGTGCGGAAGGCTGTCCTGGTATCTTCCCTGCTTCTGTCCTCGTGTGCGTGTCTGCGCGGTGCAGCCCCCATCTCCGGCCAGCTGCCCGCTGTGCTGTGACCGTGCCTGCGCTGAGCCCGAGTGGCTGCCC
Organism: Hystrix cristata; assembly: GCA_004026905.1. NCBI lineage: Eukaryota > Metazoa > Chordata > Mammalia > Rodentia > Hystricidae > Hystrix > Hystrix cristata. Next base: position 11,531 of record PVJO010031952.1, read on the forward strand.
CAGGCCCCAGGCATTGTGGTGCTTGACACCGAGTACAGGGACGGAGGAGCCGCAGCCCTCGGAGGAGCCGCAGCCTTGGCAGGCATCTGGGCGGCCATGCACAGAACGCGACGGTGCTGCGTTTCTGCGGAGGGGTTCAGGCCCTGGCTCAGTTGCTCACTGAAGGCCTTCGGGGAGCCAGCGCCCCAGTTCTCAAGGGCTGTGGGCAGCAACTGCAGACTAACTTTGACGGGAACATCTAATGCTTTTGACGAGCATCTAATTTGACGGGAACATTTCTTCGATTCTTCCTCATTTTTAGTGTTTTTTGTTTTTTTTTTTTTGGTGTGTGTGTGTGACAGGATCATGCCGTGTAGTTCAGGCTGGCTTTGGACTCGCCATGTAGCCCAGGCTGGCCTTGAACTCATGGTGATCCTCCCGACTCAGCCTCCGGAGTGGTGGGGTTACACGTGTGCACCCCATGCCCAGGGAAACTTTTCTTCTTAAGATCCTAGCATGTTCTGAACTAAAGGCGGTGCGAGTGTCCCTCAGGCCCTGCCCTGGCCGTGAGCGAAGTCTCTCTCTACAGGCCTGTGCTGGTTCCCCTTACCTTGTCCTCCGCCTCTGAGCAGTGCACTGTCTGATTTCTTTGCTGCCCCAGACTGAAGAGAGAGACAAGTCTCATCAGCACTGTATCCCAGCACAGAAATAAAAATTCACAATAATGTTTCTGCATCTGGAAAGGGATTAGAAGAAAGCGTAAGAGAAATGAACCACAAAAGCAAGTAGACAGACAGCACAAAAATGAATCAGGAGTGTTGTGTGGCAGGAAGCTGTCTGGGCTGCAATCCTCACAAGTGAACCCGAGTCTCCTGGGCAGTGCAAGGCAGTTTTAAAGCCATCTGCACACTGACTGAGGCAGAAGCAGGCTGCAGCTCGCTGGGAGGAAGTGCATGTGGTGATTAGCAGGACCACACCCTTCCAGCCCCAGCCACAGTGCGTCTCTGTAGGACACAAGGGCTATCATTATCCACCGGTAATTTTAGCTTTTTCTAAAGCATGTAATCGACACATGTGATGTTTGCCTGTCTCGGTTTACAAAATTTGGAATATCTTTGTCAGATAAAAGTCATGTCATATGTCAGCTAAAAGAACATGTAGCCTTTATTTATTTGGTGTTTTTAGACAGGGTCTCCCTTTTCCAGGTTGGCCTTCAACTCACTAGATAACCCAGACTGGTCTCAGACTTGTGGCAATCCTCCTGCCTCAGCCTTCCAGGTGCTGGGATTACAGCATGGTGAGCACCATGCCTGGTTAGAACTTGTAAACTTTTAATAAACAAATGATTGTTAGTTTTCTCTTTTAATTGGTTAGAATGAGCCCTGCAGCCTATGGAAAGGCCTTTCAGATAGCTGGAGACCAAGAGGTTGGTGGAAATGCTTCTGAGTTTTTGTGGTTCTAGCATCTGTGGATGTGGCCCTGATTCCTAGGCGGATGTGGATAAAAACAAGGGTCAGCAGCCTTTTTTATTGAATGGAAAATTATTTGGAGGAGGAGAAAAGCCATGATGGGTATGACAGCGGAGGGCCACACGAGGCCCGGGCCTCAGCGCCCCCCGGGGATTTAAACTCTGTGCTATCATCTTGGGATTCCTAGCTCCTCCGTCTTTGCACTTGGGCGCCTAAGAGAAGCTCGGTGGGCTGACGGTGCCTGTGCTGGGCCTTGGAGCCTTTGCCTACACCCACCTTCCCGGGATGGCTGTGGGCTGCCTGCTCTCTGCCACTTGGCGCCCGGCCCTGCCAGCCCCTCCTGGGCCCCCTGAGTGACACCCAAGTCGGTGGCTGGTGGCAGTGTGCACACATGGGGTCGGGGCGCAGGCCTCTCAAGGTCCTGATCCAGACCCTGGAAGTGCCCTGAAGTGGAGGGTGCCCCGTGTTGGGATCTCGTGTCTTCTGGATTGGGGTGAGGGTAGACTGGGCAGGGGACATCGACTCCTCCATCCGCAGTGAGGCCTCCGCCTTTTCACTTTGCTCCAGAGCCCAACAGTTACGAGCCCTCGAGTGAGGAGGAGGGTGTGCGGGCACCACCTCTCTTCAGAGTCCGCATCTGCTCTCGGGGTCTCTCGGGCGTCCTGTGACCGCCCCCCACCCAGGGACAGCCGCATTCCAGCACCTTCCGATGGCCATGTGTGTCCATCTTCACTGTCTTCACGTGCTTCCTGTAGCCCCGGAATGGGCTTTGTGT
>PVJO010031953.1:0-13782 GCA_004026905.1 Hystrix cristata
TGCAGTTATGAGTAAGTTCGAGAGACCTAATATATGGCATGGTGACTGTAGTTAACAATAATGTATTACATAGTTGAAATTTGCTAAGAGAGTAGCTCTCTACTTATGTTAAGTAGCTTGATTATGGTAATATTTCACAATGGTTGTGTATTCCAAAACAGTACATTGTACACCTTGAACATGATAGGTCTGAAATGACTGATTTCCAGCTTCCTGAGCCTGGAAACAACACCTGCTCTGCTAGGACCCTGCACCCCCACCCCATCTTCTGGGTCACAGCACCCATTACCACAGCCACATACTGAGCTGTTCTCACTCCCCCAGTCTCATCCCTCCACTTCACATCACAACACTTGAGCCCATCCTACTGATCCCCCAGAACCCTATTCATAAAAGACCCAACTCAGTGAACTGGGCTCAGACTCTCCTCTGGAGTTATTCCAGGAGGTCCCACCCGGAACCCCCAAATTCGGGCTGGCTGTGTTCTTTACTAGGTTGCTGCCATTTACCTAACAAAACATGTACAATTTTTATTTGCCATTTATACCTTTATTGCCAATAAATCTGAAAGATAAATTAACATTTTTTTCGGGTGTTCCTCGAACAACACAGGACATAAGGGTAGTGACCCCTGCACAGCCAAAAATCTATGTGTTACTTTTGACTTCCCCAAAACTTTACTAATAGCCTTATATATGTATGCTCATGTCTGTATTCTATAAGTATTTCTCATAAAGCAAATAACTGTATTTTTTAATCTGGTCTGATATATTTTGATTTTAATTTTCATTCCAATATTATCCAATAGAATTTTCTGTGATGATAGTAATATTCTATATTTGTGCTAATTTAGTAGCCACAAGTCACATGTGACTCATTCCCAGCTCTTGAAATAGAACTCTTGATATAGAACTGGTGCAACTGAGGAATTAAAGTTTTTAATATTATTTAATATTAATTTATTTAAATTTAAATAGCCCCATGTGCCTACTGGCTGCCATGTTGAACACTTCAGCCTAATAATTTAATCCATTTATAGTTAATGCAATTGATTATTTGTTGGGCTTAAGTCTCTTGTGTTGCTCTTTTTTTTGTTTTGTTTTGTTGTTTTTTTTTCCTATAACTTTAATGACAGATTTTCCTAAAAGAAACCACTATAACATCTGTCCAAGTACTCCAAGGGAAAACAAAAGATACATAAAGATTAAAAGGATATTAACTTCAACAGCACATTGCCAAACACAGACAATTAGGATAAATGCCAAGAGACTTTAAAAAATAATCTTAAAAGATGCAACGTTCAAGTCAATCAAATATGTAGGTTCCATGAACAACAGAAAAACAGGTCCAAGAGCAGTTTTCCTTGTGCATGATGGTAACTCAGACTATACTTCATCAAAGTTCATTCCAGTGTCTCAAGCTGATTGGTGTCTGAGCAGAGATGGCTTTCTCTTCTTCACATGGAGATGTGTACACTGACTGGAGGAGAAGAGAATCTTCCAGATGCTGCCAGAAGCACAGCACGCTTGGCTCCCCTTTGATAGAGTACTGAAGGCAGATTTAGTGGACTCAAGCTTTATCGGTTTCCCTAATGCATGCTCGAACAGACGAGTTACGGAATTTGTCATGCTAAGTATTTACAGCCATTTTCATCAAGTGAGATTAGTAACCATAAATGCTCCAGAGCATAGTGCTTTCATGCCTGCCTTTGGTGTAGTATGGGATGATCATGGATTCATAATTTAACTTTTCACATCTACTACAGTATATTTGGAAAGAGAGACCTCCGACATCACCATCCTCTTTGCTCCTTTCTTGCCCTCTGCCCCTCTTGTGTTGCTCTTAGTTTTCTTTGTGCTCCATTTATTCTTTCTTCCTTCATACCTTCCTTTGGATTAATCGAATAGCTTATATTTTTCTCCATTTTTAACTTTTTAATTAGACATTTAACTAAAATATGTATATTTGACCTATTAGAATATACCTTAACTTGATATTCTTGCCACTTCAAATGTAACATTTGACAACCATTTAGCCTTCTCCTATCATTCATGCCTTTGATGTCATACATTTTACTTCTCCATATATTTTAAGTTGTATTACATATAATTATTGTTCTTGTTTTAAATAGTCAGTATTAATTTATATTTACACATATTTACCCATCTAGCGATTCTTCATTCCTTTTTGCATGTCTGTGCTTCCTGCCAAGTTCATTGTTCTTGCTGCGTCAGGCAGGGGTCTGGGAGGTTAGGGGTCCTTTCGTGAAGAGACCTGCTCCCCTGGTGTGCCTCCCCACTACCTCCACCCATGAAGAATGCAAGGGCTCAGGCTAGGCTGACTCAAAAGCAAAGATCCCTCCAGTGCAGAATGAGGAACTCAGAAAATAGAAGAAGTGTGAATTAGAGGTTTACTCATAATACTGCAAAGGCAGCGACTGCCAAAGCACAAGCAAGTTGCTGGGCAGGGAGACGCTCAAGGTGAGCTTCTCAGCATGGTGTCTTTACTCTGTTCATACTTATAGGACGAAGTTGGTTCCTAAAAATAACGGTTTCACTGATTGGTATAATCTAGGCCAATCAGGGTCTTAGCCTTTGTTTCTGGGGTAAACTGAGGTCCAAGGGGTCTTGGGGCACATAGCAAATGCATGCAAAAGTCCCACAAACAACATCTTCCCTTAGTGCATCATGCACAGCCAGCATGTGGTCACCCTTCTCATGTCCATCTCATCAGCCACTCAAGTCATGCCCTATGCTGCCTACTTCTCCATACATTTTGTAGACCTTCTCTTCACCTTACTAGTAATGCAAACCTGCTAGCTTCAAATTCTCTCAGCTTCTGTTTGTCTGAAAACATATATCTTTTTGGTCACCACTTTTAAAGATGTTTTTTCTGGACATATAATTCTATGGTGGTATCTATTTTCTTTCAACTCTTCAAAGATGTCATCCATTCTCTTCTGACCTCCACAGTTTTTGCTGAAAAGTAAGCTATCATTTTGATTGTTATTTTCTTGAAGGAAACTGTGCCTTTTCCCCCTAACTTCTTTTATGCTTTTCTCTGTATTTAGTTTTCAGAAATTTATGTATGCCTAAATGTCATTTTTCTTTTCACTTGTGGTGTTTGAAGTTCATATTCTTGAACTTATGATTTGATATTTCTTGTCAAGTTTTGGAAATCATTAAGCAGTATTTCTTAAATTTTGTTTCTGTCCTATGCTCTGCCTTCTCTCTTTGTATAATTCTGAGTAAACATATGTTAAACATTTTTTGTGATTTTCTTCATGTGTCTTACTCTCTTTAATCTATATTGTGTGTGTGTGTGTGTATGTGTGCAAGAGAAAGAGAGACAGAGAAAGAGAGATCTGGACACTTCTTATTGATTCTATGCCATTTCAATGTATTCTGCTGTGTTCAATTTATTAAATTCCTAATTAGAGGCATTGTATTATTCAATTCTAGGAATTTCCATTACTCTTTTTTATTAAATTGAAGTTGCTGCTTAAATTCTGTTTTTGTCTCTAATTTTGTGAACTTATTAATCATTATTAAAAGCTCCTTTTACTAATTCCATTTTCTGAATCACCTGTGATTTGCTTTTATTGGCATTGTTTCTCTTGATTTCTAATTAAATATCTGTTCTTCAGTATTATTTCTCGTAATATTTTATTGAAAAATGCACATTGTAAGCAGGCATACCCCCAAAAACAAGAAACACAGATCTGGATGATGTTATCTCCCTCCAAAAATGGTTAAACTGGTTTTTATTGTTATTTTTGTTTTTGTTTTTGACAAGTTGGCAGATAACCTTATTCTATGAAGATTAGTTTTGAAACTTTCTCAAGGATGTTCTGTTTCAGTTTTGCCTTTTCTCCCAGAGAATAATCCTTCTGATATTGTAACAGAAAACTGGAATCATTTATCACGCCTTTCCCAATTGAAGGGAATTTTAATTCCAATATATCTCCCCTGAGCAGTGGTAAGCTTTAGCTCTTTGCTCAGAAATTTAGCCTCCCAGCCGCTGCTTTCTTCTGGGCCCTTTAAGTGCACTTTACCTGTGGGACTCTCGGGGGCAGCTAATGACTTGTCATGAATCTTAGAGCTCACCTCATTATGGCCAACTCCTTTCCAGAATTTTGCCCCTCAGTTCTGACCTGCTCTGGCAGACTCGAAATCCATCTACCAGCTCCTTTGTCCAATAAGATTGCAGCTTTCTGCTTGATTGCTCCTCAGTGCGTTATAGAACTAGAAAGTGCCCTCAGAGGAAAGCTAACTAAGATGTAAGGATGGGATTCATGTCCTGCATTTCCTCTCCTTCAAGGACTGTGTTCCCTCCAGTTCCTGCTGCTTTAACTGCTCTCTAGTGCCTTCCTGTACATACAGCTACGTATCTATATTTAATTATTTTTCCTCTAGCATTTATCACTACAACTGGAAGAGTTAACCTAGTACAAGCCACTTTGACTGGAACTGCGATTCTTGTTAGAACAATTTTTAATAGTGAATGGTAACACATTTAAAAGACTGTTTCTTCACATGAAATCTATGTGACAGCCTAATGCATAAAACAAGTGGAAGAAGAGTTAGTCCAGTGTAAGCCAGGTCAGTAGAAAGGACCCAGAGTAATACACATGGAAGTAGAAAACTGGTCATATTCTTTGAATCTCCTGAAGTTTGAAAATCAATCAAGAAAAAGATTGAAGGTTTTGGATTAAAAGAGAGTTCAGTTTGAATACCAAACTTACTAATCACTAGGCAAGAACCAGGGATTTAACTTCTCTCAAGCAAGGATCCTCATGGACATAATGGAAACAGTAACACCTACCTTGTTTTTTTGTTGTAAGAATTACCATAAAGAATGCAAAAACTAGGATATATATTATCAGTGGATACTAGACAGAATCATGTGCTTCTCAGGGTCAAGAATGTTTTCTCCCGTTTTCTAACTTACTTAGCTTCTATCCCAGGGATGAATGTTTGGTTTCTAGATAAATATTTGCAATTTCACTTGTGTTTTTCTCTACTAAAAATATTTTAATTAAAACTAGGCACCCACAACCATAAATCTCGAGCTATCACTATTCTGAAAGAGCACAGTGAGGCAAGGATCGTATTAAAAAGTATTAGGCTAAGCAGAGCTTTTAATTGCAAATGGAAGATAAATGGAGATGGGCTCCTGTGAATGTGTGCACATGAAAATTGACAGTTCAGAGAGTGATATGAAATTGAAACTGCTACCTGCCTTGCTTGATGTGAATTATAAACTGATCTGTAATAGCCCAAATATCTCTAACGACGTGTAATATAACCATTCAGTGGTACACTTTTTATAAAAAATAAATTTGTTTTACTGAATGTGTAAATGGATTAATAGAGGATCATGGAGACCTTTGCCATTGCATGTGGCTAATCTTGTTAATTAAACATCATAAATTCTTCTAGGGGAAAATAAGATGGGTTTTCTGATTTCAACCTCAACGTAAGAGGTAAACGTTCTTTACAACACAACAAAAAAGAAATTCGGGAGAATATCATTAATAATACAAAGAGGAAACATCATTTAATCAGAAAACAAGAAAGAGGAGAACACATGAAATAAAAAATCCCCAGAGAGTGTAGTTGGGAAAAAAGATAAAACAGGTACTGAGAATTAAGAATGTAAAGGGATATAAATAAAGATACCAAAGATATTTTAAGACATGGGGAAACAATGTGTATAATTCTGTGCTAATAAACTTGAAAAGTTTGTTGAAATGGGTAATATTCTGAGAGAAACTAACAAGAAATAAGTGGGAAATCCAGGCAGATTAGTAACCCTGCAGGCAAGTCAATCGACAGGCCAAGAATTGAGAAAGCTGGTTAGAAAAACCCTAGGCCCATCTGGTTTTAAAGACTGCCTCTTTCCTTGGACTTGCAAGGAACAATCATTTCCGTTTTATAGAAATACTTCCATAAGTATTTAAAAGATCATTAAACTTATTATAATCTTGATATGACACAGTGAAAAGAAAAAAATTCTATGAATAGAGATACAAATTAAAATTCCAAATCAAATCAAACATTATTTTCACATGATAACATAATCAACTGTGATTTGGAATACAAGAATGGTTTAATACCAGGAAATATATTAACATAATCCAACACATCAATAGATCAACAACGTAACGCAGCAAGGAGAAAGTGGCTAGGGGCACAGAGTCAGACTTCGAAGCAGGTGCACGTGGGTTAGAAACCCGGCAACATCACACCACATAGGAACTTACACCAGGACTTTTTTGGATTTGTTGTTGTTGTTGTTTTTTGAGGAGGGGTGCTGGGGAATTGAGCTCAGGGCCTTGCGCTTGCTGGGCAAGTGCTCAACCACTGAGCTGAATCCCCAACCCCTGCACCATGATTTTTATCAAGCAATCTGACCTCTCCATACCTCAATTATCTTATTGTAAAATTGAGTGCACTGCGGACTGAACTCACAGCCTTCTCATTGAGTAACATCTTCAGCTCTTTCTTATTTTTCGGATCTCACTAAGTCCCTAAATTGCCAGGCTTGGCTCAAACTTCTGGTCTTCCCGCCTCAACCTCCTAGAAGTCCTGGCATTACAGGTATGCACCACCATGCCCTGCTGGGTGTGTTGTAAATTATTTAATTTTTCTGTGTATAGTGATGTTTTGACATCTTTTGGGGGAAAAAAAAATTCTTTGTGGCTGAGGAGAAACTGCCCCTCCCAGTCTAGTCAATTCTTAGAGATAGCAAAGGACCCAGCTTTTGAGGTAAAAACTAACCAGTCCAGAACCAGACCGCTATCTGGCCTGAACGCCCCAGACCCAGACACATTCTTCTACCTTCACATCCCAGAGCCAGGTGCCAAGCATCTAGGGACCACTCCTGTAGCCCAAAGTTGCCAAAATTTTCCAAACTAACCAATCCTAAAACATCTGCCCCACCTCTCTTTGCATTTTCCTAGAAGTTCCAATGAGGGTCATGGCCTGCACCTTCCCCTTGCTTCTGCCTCCTGCCTCTTGCCTCCTGACCACACTGGTGTCTTCCCCAAGTGGCCCCAAGTGGCAAGTCTGCGCCTCCTGTCTCTAGGCCCTGTGAATACAATGAGCTTAGTTTTTTCCCTTAAGTCTCCCTTCTTTCCCCTCTTGTGGACATATGGGACTGATCCTCTCATTAAAACACAAAACAGGGGAATACTCACATTATCTACTTCCTGAAGATAGAGTGGGAGTCAAATAAATTAACATGTGTGAAGGTGTTTACATCCATATCTGGCATGTCGTAAGCCCATAAATTGTGCTTGCTAGCCGAGTGAGGTGGCACACAACTATAATTCCAGCACTCTGTGAGGTGGAAGCAAGTTTGATCCCAGCCTGGGCAACTAGTGATTCACAAGACCGTGGCTCAAAATAAAAAATAAAAAAGGGCTGGACATGTAGCTCAGTGAGAAGGCTCTAGTTTCAACCCCCAGTACCAAAAAAAAAAATTCTTTTTCGATAAACAAAACCCGAGTCTTCATCTCTGTCAATGCTAGAATGATGAAATTTGCAATCATTTCTAGTTAGAAACACTTGAACTAAGAAAAAGAAGATATTTCCTTAATGCCAATTGCATGCACATGGATGGACACCTACACCTATATCTAAGCTCCACTTGCTGTGAGGACCTAGAAGCAGTTGCATCTCAGAAACAGTAAGCTACTAGCACCCAGATAGTGGTTTCTGAACACTGTTATCCACTGAAATTACACAGACGGCCTTCATCACTTCTCGGCCTTTTGGCTAAAATCAAGTCTAAAAAGACTGCCCGGGAGGAATCACTGATTCCAGAGCAAAACACAAGATGAGTCTGGAACATGTCATGCCACAAAGAAGTGCTCAAAATGATGGAGACATCAAAAAGACTCAAGAGCCAGCATGAAGGGACCTCAAGACAAAATCTGGGAAGATATGAACATGAAAAATATAGTAGTAATGGGTTATAACCTACTGAATAAAATAAGGATCCATGAGTCCATGCTGATGTAAATACATGCATACATGGATAAATGAGTAATAATGAAGGGGTCTTCTTTACAGAGGAAAATCAGTAAAAAAGTACAGAAGAAATTACGCAATGAGAAAATCACCATCGTAACAAGGGATTGAGGCAAGAGTAATCAATGGATGTAATTAATTGAAACTAGTGGGTGAAATTTTTGTCTTTAAATGTGAATGTTTACATAGTCATAAAGTATCTCTCCATAAGACACTTACTCATTGTAAATAGTAAACCGGAAACTTCACAGTAGAGAAATCAAGCAAGCACCACCTTTATCTAGTGGTCAAGATGAATAGCATCAGAAATGATCAAATCCCTAGCATATGCCTCCTGATACACTGCACTAAAGAACACAAAATCACTGCTGAATCAGATCATAAAGAAACATGAGAAAAACTCAAAGGAGGGTTGTTCTAAAAATGACTTTCTCCAGAACTTTCAGACATATAAATACATGAAATGCATAGCAAGTTTCAAGAACTACTCCAGTTTAAAGGAAACTGAAAAGTTTTGACAACTGAATGCAACAAGTGATCCAGGGATTTGTTTTGCTATAAAGACACTTATAACTGACATTTATAGGCAATTAGATCGGAATATAATCTTATATTAAAAATAGTCATGTTTGTTAACTTTCTAATATTGGAAATTTTACTGTGACTCTATGTAAGAGAGTGTTCTTGGTTTTGGAAACACACAAAAGTATGAGAGATAAAGAGTTATCAAGTCTGTAACTTATTCTTAACAGTTTGGAAAAATAAGTAATGCAGAAATACAGGAAGAAAAGAAAGCAAATGGTAAAAGTTAACCTTTGTTGCTCAGTGAGGGGCTTACAGTACTTCTTTGAACTATTCTTACAATTTTTCTGAAAGTCTGAAATTATGTTAAAATTAAAAAATTTTTATTTTAAAAATAAAGATGAAAGAAAAATACAAAAATAAAAAAGAGAGAGAGAGAGAAGAGTGTGGCAACTTTAAAACCCCGTGTACTGTACCCATGGAGAGGCAGGTCTGTGTCTCCTCTCTGACTGTGGGTGGACTTGTATCTTGTTCCACCTTAGACTGCAGTGGAAGAGACTTCACGTGACTTCAGCACCAGGTCATCAGAGACCGTGATGCCTCCATCTTGTTCCCTGAAACACTTCCCCTTGGAGCCTGCTCACTTGAGACATCATGCCGGAGAGCCCACACGGAGGATCCCAGAAGTCAGCTGAGTGGAGACCCCATTCTGGAAGTGGACCCTCCAGCCCCAGGTACTTCCACCTCCCCAACCCCAGTACCAGCTGAGTGGAGACCCCATTCTGGAAGTGGACACCCCTCCACACCACTCAAATCGTCCCCATGGAGATCCCTACTGACATTACAAAATACAAGAGTGACCACTCTGCTCCCTCCTCAATTTCTGCTTCATGAAACCTGTGAGCTTTATAAAATTGTTGTCATAGGCCACTTGATTTGGAGTGGTTTGTTACACAGCAGTAAGTGATCAGAACAAGTAGCCAATATTAATGCAACACTATGTGCCAAGCAAAGTGCCTTGTCTGCACACACACACACTGTCTCTGATACCCCCACAACCCTACACAGCAGGCACCTTTACGTTTCTCAGACACGGAGGCCTCAAGTGTCAACACCTTGCCCAGAACCACGAGCTAGGTGGTTTATGAAACCAGACACCAACACCAGAGCACCCTGCCACATTCGACTTCCCCAAATGCATGCATTCCTTCAGTTACTCAGTTACTCCACAAATAAACCGTGTTTATTTATGAGGCTGCAGGCACCACAGTGAGCAAGGCAGATATGGTTCCTGCCTTCCTGGTATTTACAGGCTGGTGGGACAGATGGAAGTCAAACAGCATGGGAAGGAGATATAAAAGCAGTTGTGATGAGGAGCGCAGGAAGGAAACACAAGTTCAGACTCAGCCAACATCTGTGTCATCAGAAACCTGGACCAGAGGCCTTTGCCACTTTTCTTAGGGCAGAATTTCAGGATTTCAGCAGCCTTTCTTCTTCCCCTCATGGTAAGGAGTCTGGACAAGCCAGAGTCCTTTGGCTGGCCTGGACTCCATCCTGCTGGGTGCAGGACAGATGAACACAGGAGGCCCCTTCCCCAGGAGTTCTCCCCAAAAGGGGAAAGGGAGTATATAAAATGTGGTTATTGTTCCCTATGATGCATCAACAGGAAAAGAAGGGTTTCATATATATCCCACTGTCACCCACCATCAAAAAACAAAGGCAGCAATTTAGTCAACCAGGCTGGGAATCCATGTTTCTCCCTGCTGGCTGTGAGTTCTGAGCTCTCAGGGGCAGGGGATGGGCCCCAAGCACACCCCACACTTCCTGCTGTGGGATGCAGAAAGATGCCTCCAGTCCAGAACTGCAGGAACCCAGCCCTAACCTAGGTGCCCTGACCCACCAAGGTCTCCTCTCCAGGTCTCCAGCTTAGAACCAGGGGGTGATCGGCACCCGAGCTGGCAGTGCAGACTCCTGGCAGAGCCCAGACTTGCTCTCATTTCACAGCCTTGGCCTGACACCTGGTGGAGAGATGTGAAGTGGCACGTTTAGTCCAGTGACTAAGCAGGGTAGCCAGGATCCTGGGCAGACAATCTTCTTCACACTGAAAAAGAGGTATCCAGAGTCAGCCTGGAAATTTCCAGGAGTCAAGGACTTTCCCTTGGACCAGTGAGAACCACCGTCTCATGGGCCAGACCCTCAGCTTACATCAGCCCACCTAAACTAACGCAGCCAGGAAAGAAGCACGTTCTTCCCATGGGGAACAAGACCCGTAAGAAAGCCTCATCCTCGCTCCAAGTCCCCAGCTAGAAACTGGAGGAGGCTGATGCTTCCCGGAGCTATCTGATGGCTCCACTACCTCATCTCAGTAAAGCGTGAGCACAGAGGGTAGGAGTCATCCTGGGGACACTCTGGGTCTAGCAGTTCAAGCACTCAGCCAACAGTTATAGCAAGGACCTGCATTCTGAGCTGACAGTATGGTAGCTGATCCTGAAAGATGTTCCCAAGCTTGCTGCAGGAGAAATGTTGAGGCACAAGGTAAACATACCCATTGTGGGCCCGATTGCAGTCCCCTCCTCTGGGAAGCTGACTGGGACTCTGCATTTTATACACACACGCGTGCTCACGCACACACACACACACACACACACATGCATACACACCAGAGGAGAGTGCTGTCTGCAGGTTAATTTGAAAAATTATGACTCCTCTTTCCCATGCAAGTGTAGGTCTGTCCCCATCGATGGGTGGTTTTATGAAACCCTGGTCACCAGGGTTTGTTCTCCTCCCACCAAAGAGGAAAATTCAAGGAGTGGCCTTAAGATCCCCTGGAACCTCAGACCTGAGACGTGAAGGCCACTTTTATTTCAGGCCATTCTCGAGGTGCCACACAGTGCCCTTGATACCTCAGTGGGGTGGTTTCTCCCACCTGGCATGGCCAAACCAGAGCTCCCCATGCTCACTCCTGCTCAGCCCACAGCTTCCATCACATCATCCAAACACATGGGCAGCAGCCTTCTGTCCTCCTTCTCCCACCCCAGTCCCCACATCCAATACATCTACGAGTCTTGGTAGCTCCCACAGAACATGTCCCAAATTTGCCCCTCACTACAAACTCTACCCCCACCACAGTCTCAGTCTTCATCATCCCCTACCAGGAACACAAACAAGAGCCTCAAACTCCTCCCCCCCTTCCTCTGTTACCCTTCGTGTCAGTGGCCCAAGAGACACTTTTTTCAAGGAAATCACATCAGTCCCAGAGTAAAACTCTCACTGGTGACCCATTGCCAATGGAATGAAACCCTAATTCCTTACTAGAGTATTCTCTCCATGGATGAAGTGACACTTCCACCCAGTTCATTGCTCTGCCCTAGGACCTAGAATAGCGTCAGCACCAGCTGGTAAATAGTTGTTTACATAAATAATGATTATTTATGATGACTCCCACTGTTTCCTATTGCACTTTACACCAATAAAACAGCCAGCAAAGTGTGACACTCAGAAAATGTAGCATCCCAAAGAAGAGTGGCTCACAGCAAATGGGGATGAGAACAGGCATGTTTCCACACAAGCCAGGGAGAAAACAAGGGAACCCTTAAGTCTATCAGGTTTCTCCCAGCTAAGCAAGAGTGAAGTGAGGCAGAGCTTGTTATTGACAAGCCTGGGCCCATAGAGAGCCCAGAGTCCTGCCCCTTTGGTGGAATAACTGATCAAAAAGATGCAAAATTACCATGTAACACTCTGTGGGCCTTCTGGGACTCCAGAGAACCCACTTCTGCCCCACCAGTTTGCTCTTCCAGCTCATATATGCACAAGTCGATGCACCAGGAAGGACTTCAGTCCCATTCACAGCCCTGTGCCCTCGGACTTCTTGCTCTACAGAGTCCTGTGGATACAATAAATTCTTCCTTGTTGGGGGCAGTAAGTCTCAAATCAAAACCAGAACTGGGCAACCAAGAGGTAAAAACTGATTGTATTCAAGAATATTGCAATAGGGAGAAAGGACCTCGGGATAGAACTGGGCTCAACTCCATACACAGACTGGGCAATGGATATGGTAACCAAGTAGTGGCGTAGATGGGCTGAAAGGAAATCTCAGGGTAGGAAGGTTCTGGCTACACTGACCTGGCTGAAGATGAGCCAGGATGCTCACAGTGCAGGAAGAGGACCCCCGTCAGATATCACGGGTGATCAGATATGTGGACAAGGTAGCTACTGAATGAATGGACTCAGCAGGGTTCTTCTCAAACTGGATTTTCCAAGGAAGTGCACAGATAGGGCCCAGGGAAGATTTGGGAGCTGCCTGAAGTTTGGGTAGGCAAAAACTCACTGTCACTGGCAAGGGGAAACATAGACTCCCAAGTCCATCTGAAAGGCAAATTGTAGGCCAGCAGTGAGAGAATAATGTCTGTATTGAGAGAACTGGACTATGCCAGAAACTAATTTTAGCCCCAAGAGTAGGTTCATGGGAGAAAAGAGAGTAGGTAAAAAAGAATCGGGGAGTAACCACACGGCGGTGATTCATCAAACGTTTGTGTTGTGCCTGCTCTGAGCTGGCCTTCAAGTGGCAGGGAGGAGATGATGCGTCCCTGTTCAGAGCCCCTACAGGACGTTTCTCATATTCCAACCCAATGTTCCCTGCATCGTATTGTGTCACCTGGGCCAGGGCTCCTGTCAGCGGGGATGGTGTCATTTCTGTGTCCCGGGCACAGAGCTCAGCACTGCTCAGTGCCACTTGCTGTCTAATTTGTGCATCATTCTTGCAATGTTCCTGCCACAGCTGAGGGGACACAGGATAGGTGGTGAGTGCAGCGACATCTGGGGACTTCTTCCCTGAGGCCTTTTCCCTCAGAAAATACCACTCCTTGCCACAAGGTGGCGGTCAAGGCTGAAGCTGAAGGTGGTCCTAAGCATCCAAGTCCCAGGAGAGTTTGAGCTTGATTTGGTTTTTTTGTTTTTCTTACTATCAGGAGCAGCTCCTCGCATGATCTCAATCTGGTTTTTCTTCAAAGCACCCATTGTCTCAGTGAACAAGCTGTAGGACGGGCTTCTAAGAGCCACCCCAGGCACCCAGCTGAGTCAAATTTCAGATGGCTGTGAACTATGGGGTTGGGATGATCTCTGATTCCTGACTCCCAGGAAACATTCTCCCCCATTCTGTGTCAGCTTGTGCACCAGGTTAGAGGCTGCTGCCTCGCTAACCTTGACCTCATGTGTCTGATCCTAG